>JABXWE010036644.1:0-14499 GCA_014611495.1 Limonius californicus
CCCAGCCGCCATTTTAAATGATAGAAAATTTAATCATGGGCTAAAAAATAATATTTAACTTCCCATTAAAGCACACCAAATTTTGTGGTAAAATATCAAGTCGTTCAAAAATTAGTTGGGGGGGGGGTTACTTTATAGACACAGTGTAGAGGGGCACAAAATACTGAGAACTGAAGAAATAATTCTCAGACCATTTAATCTTTTTTTTGCAAATTTAAAAATTTGCATCAAGCTTTTCATTTATTTTTCACACTTTTCGCGAAAAACGGCAAACGTTATCAGTATCACACTTTACTACTGAACCATTGGCAGCTTCCACCGCATGATCTCCTAGCTGTGAAATGTTATACCTTCTTAACTAAACCAGCTCTTGCCAAAGTGAAAACGCCCATCATATGGATGTATTATATTTAAACTTTTTTGTATATTTTCTGCGTTTCTAAGGAAGACATTATTTATCGTAGATTCCTATGGCTATAGCATCATTTTCATAAAGGTTGAATGCACAAAGAGCAAAAGTTGTGTGTGTATCTGCTGAAACCATAAACATTTACTACAATTTTTTTTGAAAGTTACCAAAGAATAGTTCAGTTGCTATTGATTGCTCTAGAACAAAAAATATTTATTTCTAGTGCATAATCCAATTGCCATCATCCAAGTGTCTTAATTCTTTCGCACCTCGTAAAAGCATTTGAATTAACAGTAATTGTTAAATTTCATACACGTCCTTTCACGATATTTCTGGAATAAACTGAATGCCACCCTGGTGAAGAATTAGCATGTAACAACTATCCGATTTAGTTAATATCTAAACTTAGATATAATTCCAGTAATATTTATTTACCCTAACAAATTTTTCAATATTACAAACGCCTAAAACTTTGCGCATTTCTGTTTTCAGATAAATACACACACACATGCGCGCGCGCGCCCACCCCCACAACCACGCCCACAATCACGCCCACGCCATCGCCCAAACTCGCGCCCGCTACAACGCCCACGCCCGCGCCCGCGCCCACTCCCACGCCCACTCCCACGCCCAATCCCACCCCCACAACCTCGCCCACACCAACTCCCTCGCCAACGCCCTCACCCTTGTCCACACCCCCGTCCCCAATACATTTGTTTAACTTTGAGATCGAGATGTCTTCTTTTCGTTGCGATGAGTGGAGTTCTGATCAGCTTCTAGTCGAAATGCATCCCTAGATAATTAACTTATGACTTTATTGTAATGGCGCCACTGTTGATTATTACTTTGGGCTTTTGCTGTGTGTGTTGGCCTTTCGTCCTTGCCGTAAACATTTCCCGTACGCAAATTATTTAATGACAAAACATGTATAGGTTGTCCTAGGGGTATCTTGCTACACAAATGTAAATCAAATATAGATTTTTAGAGATCAAATAGTCCACAAAAGAATTAGCTAACAATCATCCGATTTAGTTAAACGGAAATCTTAACTTTGGTATAACTCCAGTAGTATTTCTCTACCGCAACAAATTATACAGTATTATAAATATCAAGATTTACAAACACTTAAAATATTCTGGACTTCTGGTTTTAAATTAATACACACATACACGCGCGCCCACGAGCATGCCCACTCGCAAGTACACGCCCACAACCACGCCCAGCCTAAGCCCACGGCCACAACCATGCCCAAGCCAACGCCCACCACCACGACCACGCCATCGTTCACTCCCCCTCTCCTACCCGGCCACGCCCCCGCCCAGTCCACGCCCACGTGTCTTCCAATCAACCATTTAACTGTCAGATCGAGATGCCTTCTTTTCGTTTGATGAGCGGTGTCCTGGCCAACTTCTGGTTGAAATGCATCCCTAAATATTTAACTTCTGACTTTACTGTTATGGCGGCGTTGTTGATTATTACTTGTGGGCTTATATTGTGTGTGTTGGTACACGTAATTTTAACAGATCGTCGTTGCTAACTTCAATTCTCCACTTGTTGGATACAATTTGGAGGAGGTCAAGGTGGTTTGTAGGTATTCTGCCTATAGTGCAGGAAATTCGCAAAAAGATACTATTGCCTTGTCGTACGCGAAGGTGTTATCATCCAGGTGTCTAAAACCTTTCGCACATCGTAAAAGTCGGCATTTGAATTAACAGGCGTTGTTAAATTTCATGCAAGTCCTTTCACGATGTTTAGTGAATAAACTAAATGCTACCCTGGTGCCTAGGGAAGCACCTAAAGCCGGCGGTCTCCCTGGTTTAGTGCACTACGTCACTAACTACCTTAAATAGGGTTAAAGTGGCAACAGGGTGTGGAATGGCCTTTGGTTCTACCCGTAAATATTTACCTTACACAAACTATTAAATGAAAAAACATGTATAGGCTGTCTTAAGGGGTCTTGCTATAACTACATTACTTGATATCAAATAATATACATCTAAATAAAAAATACTAAACAGGTGCAAAATACAAATGTAAATTGAATATGGATTTTAAGAAATCAAACAATCCACAAAAGAATTAGCATTTAACAACCATCCGATTTAGTTAAATGGAAATCTAAACTTTGGTATAACACCAGTAATATTTATTTATGCCAACACATTTTACGATATTAGAAATATTAAAATTTACAAACACTTACAAAATCCTGGAGTTTAACGCACTACGTCGCTAACTACCTTAAATAGGGTTAAAGTGGCAACAGGGTGTGGAATTCCCTTTGGTGCTTCCTGTAAACATTTCCCGTTCGCAAATTATTTAATGAAAAAACATTTTAAGGGGGTCTTGCTATTACTAAATTACTTCATATCAAATAATATACATCAAAATAAGAAAATATTAAACAAGTGCATAATACAAATGTAAATCAAATGTGGATTTTATGAGATCCAACAGTCCATAAAAGAATTAGCATGTAACAATCATCCGGCTTAGTTTAATGTAAATCTAAACATTGGTATAACTCCAGTGATATTTATGTACGGCAACAAATTTTACAATATTACAAATATTGAAATTTACAAACACTTAAAACACGACCACGCCACTACCACGCCACTACCACGCCACTACCACACCACTACCACGCCACTACCACGCCACTACCACGCCACTACCACACCACTACCACGCCACTACCACGCCACTACCACGCCACTACCACGCCAACAACCACGCTCACGCCACGCGCACGCCCACAACCACGCCCGTAACCACGCTCACGCCACGCCCGCCACCATGCCCACGCCTACACCCCCTTTGATGCCGAGGCCGTCGTCACGACCCAGCCCCCCACGCGCAAGTACACGCCCACAACCACGCCCACAACCACGCCCACAACCACGCCCACAACCACGCCCACAACCACGCCCACAACCACGCCCACCACCACGCCCGCGCCCACATCTATTCCCACAACCACGCCCACAACTACTTCCACAACCACGCCCACGCCTAAGCCCTCGTCCCTCCCCCGGCACAACGCCGCTCAGCCCAGGCCAACGCGCACGGGCTTTCCAATCAACCCATTAGTTTAACTTTCCTATCGTGATGCCTTCTTTCGATGAGCAGTGTCCTAGTCAGCTCCTGGTCGAGATGCATCCCTAGATATTTAACTTCTGACTTTACTGTAACGGCGGCATTGTTGATTATTATTTGTGCGCTTATGCTGTGTGTGTTGATAAATGTAATTTGAGCAGATCGTCCTTACTAACTTCAATTCTCCACTTGTTGGATCAATTTTGGAGGAGGTCAAAGTGGTTTGTAGGTATTCTGACTTTAGTGCAGGTAATTCGTAAAGGATAGTATTGCCTTGTCGAATACGAAGGGGCTATCATGCAAAAGTCTAAAATCTTTCGGACCTCATAAAAGTCGTTATTTGAATTAACGGGCGTTGTTAAATTTCATACAGGTCCTTACACGATGATTAATGAATAAACTAACTGCTACCCTGGTGCTTCGGAGAGCACCAAAAGCCGTCTCCCTGGTTTAGTGCACTACGTGACTAACTACTACGCCTAAGCCAGCCCACAACCACGTCCAAGCCCACGCTCACAACCACGTCGAAGCCCACGCTCACAACCACGCCACGCCCACGCCTACGCACTCGTTCAATTTCCTTAACTTTGGTTATATTACAGTTGTTTAAAGAGCCGTCTGTTCCAATTAACCGGAGCCAAAATAACCTTTTACATTGACTATAATATATTTTTTCTGTGGCTAACGATTCTTCTCGCAGGGATTTAAAAAAATATGTATATTTAAATTTAACCCACAATACAAAAACAAATAGGAGCTTGTTTGATATGTAGGTTGAACAACTATAGTTGATAATGTTCGGCAAACATGCATAGACGAGCGAAAGTGTGTTAAATTAGAAGCGAAGCGGGCGAGACTTTTATGTACATGTGGAGAGTTTAGTGAAACATATTCTATTTGAATTAAGGCCACTTACAGTATCGCAGTATTAAACCTGTTTATTAGCTTTTCAAAAATAAAATCTTCTTTCATCCGAAATTTCTTAAAAAATTTGTTAACTATAAATATAATATTGAAAATGATTATAGATTATTAGTATAAAAGGTAGTTTCCGATCTTTGGATTATGCTACGATGGGATGTTTTAGTGATCAAAGTGAAGTTTTCTGTGAATATTCCGTAGTGAATAGTGTGGGGGAAGTCTATGTCCTATGTAGACGATGATATGGGGTGTCCTGGGCAGTTTAGGAGCCCTGGAATGTAAATTGTTAGTATTTTGTATATTTCATTTTTATAAAAATGTTTGTATTAAGTTTGATTTGTAAGTTAGGACTTCTTTGTGATTATATATAATTTATATGTTATAGAAGGGTAGTGTTGAAGCAATTTTGTTTGGTTGAATTATATTGTTTATTTACAAATTATAAAAGTTAGATGGAAATATTAATTTTGGAGGTTATGATATTATTTTTATTAATTATATTGTTATTAGCAGATGTAGAGGAGGTATTTGTGTTTATGTAAATTTTTTAATGATTAAGGTTTATGTGTTTCATAATTTTAGGGTTCAACTGATGTAATTTGTGTAAATTGGTAATTTCAAGCACATGGAATTTTTTATCTTAAATATTGAGGTAATTACCTATAGTATTAAAAGATTCGGAATTTTGTAAAGATCACAAATATGAATTTTGTTTGTTAATTTGTAAATTTTTTATCTTGTAGTATGCAATTTTTGAAAATTTTTTTTGGTCATACGGTATTATTTGCTGTGTACTTTCCTGAAGACTCAACATTTATTTTTTCTAAATTACTAAATTACTAAACTATACTTTGATCATTATTAAGAAAGTATAGTAAATGTCATAATCAACCCTTATCAAAAATTTTCTTGATCATACTCTTTTATTAGCTATATACTTTCCTGAACATCCTGCTATTGTAAAAATATTTTTTCCGTAGATAGATTACCTGAAAATTTTATCTTAAGGTTGTTTACTAAATAATCATTAATCCAAAACTAACATTCATTCTAAATTATGTGATAACTCATAACATTAAAATTTCAGTATCCACGTTATTCTCGTAGTGTGTCCACAATAATTATCGACTGCTCTAATCATTTTCGACCATAGGGTATTTATTTTCGGAAACGTTTTATATAGGTAACTTTATTTATAAAACAGATTTGTAATTTAGTCTTTACGTTTGAGACCATTATTTGTAGAAAGCCAACGAATACTACTGTAGTTATTGTAAAATATAAGACAAGAAAAATAAAATCTACCTGAACTCCAGAATAAGTGGGTAAAATGCTGACAGTTTAGCGAATTACAAATAGTGATTAAGGACATACTGTACATTAATACAACCAATTAGTAATAATTTTTTTCGATGAGACTCATAAAATTTGTGCGCTATAAAGTTGATAATAACTTTTTTTATTTCAAGGGTAATAAAACGTACTTACCTGCGGTAAACAACCATGCAATACGATTGTTTATTTTCCTAACTATTAGTTATTTCTGTTGAAAATATTTTTGTAAATACATACAATGATTCTGATGGATGATTACTACAAATTTATATACAGTGATTCAACAAATTTTTGAAAGTTTCGAACTTGATGCCTCTTTTGTGGCTCTGCCTTTTAATACTGGAATTTCCTTCTAAAGATTGTAAGTAGGACCAGCTATCTAAAGAATCTTATCCTCTCCTTAGCGGCTAAAAGATTCACCTGTAAGGATGATTCAGTGTGACTCTTTCTGCAGCCAGCAAAAACCCATTATCTAGCCGGTAGGGCCCGCTACCGCTTATTATCAATTCTGGAAATGTTTTATATACATATACGTTAAAATATCACAAGCATCAGTAGATAATGTTTGCAAAATAAATTTGTTAATGTTATAGTAGAGTAGAAACAAAATTTCTATATGCGCAACCAATTTACTTTTTTCATAAACAAATCAGTGTTTTTTTCGTCTGTCCCGAGACAAAGACAGTATACCTACCTGAAAGCTGGAAAATATAATAGAGCCAATTTAAAAGGCAATGCGTTTAGTACACTACCATCTAAAATGGTTACAAGGTCTCGGCATTGCTGTTTTTTAAAGATAAGCTAAATCTTAGCATTGTAGTTCTATACATTATGTTCTTAAAGAATGGTAGTTTGCAATAAGTCAAAAAATTTCACCAAATGAGGTCCACGTATATCATAGTCGTATTTTGATTTCCCTCTTTTCACTATACAGCGTGAACCAAAAAAAACGTACCCCTGCTTCAAGTGTATAATCTACACATAAATTGAAGACGAAAAGTAAAATAAAATTTTTCTCTTAAATGTATGTCTACACAGTTACAGGCTCGAAAACCTTTAGGAATTTCAAAATACCCTTCCCTGAAAAATATTTCATTTTTGACGAGGATTTTTCTGGTTGTGGTTGGATTTTCCATGAATGATCTGTAAGTATTAGTTTTCACATTGTTCCCAGAGACTTTCTATTCCAACTTTTTATGAACAATATGTTCTGAACACGATTACTAGAAACCTTAAGATAAAAGTGAAATACTATGTATGCTACATTATTAAAGAAAATATGCAACATCTTTACTATAAACGTTATCAATCAGATCAGAACCTTTGATACTGAGCAATACTCATAGCTCGTACAATAACCATTCATTTTTACTATTGTAATTTTGTTAGGTTATTTCCTTTTGCAATTCTAAATTGCGTGCTTTGTGTATAATTTAATTTTCCGATCCTGAAAATTACCGGAAACTACAGGACTGACGGACTAATTACAGGGATCAGTCTGTGATATGCTTGTATGCAATATGGAAGCTACTAAGATAAATAGAATCTGTAGAATATAGAATAATTATTATTTCTGAATACATCTATTACTGAAGGACGAATATATTTAATACGTCTTGTGTGACTATATTTAGTTGAGTTAATACTATTCAATTACGAAACGCCATAGTAAATTCAATTTACTTAAAGTATCTGCATAGTAATCCGTTCGCAATCGTCTATAACTATGTCTTGCTGTAAATTCTAGTCCTATTTCTACTCATGAATATTACCAAGTCAAGAAAAACCTTTGACATTTCAACAGGTTTACTCTTCCCAAACTCCCTTTTTTACAACGCTCACCCAATCTACCCTCTGGGCTTTATCTCAATTATAGAATTCGAGTATTTCTACTATGTATTACCATAAATTGTGTGATGGTAGCTGGTAGCAGTTGGAAACGCGCTCGCTTTTTGACTTGAGTTCAATCCTCCAATATTACCACGCAGAGAAAACAAATCTTGTGGTGCAAATCACCACACACAATTCCCCAATCCGGTTGAAAACCCTAGGGTCTTGATGACAAAAATCTTCTCTGGAATTTCTGTCGTTCGAATTTATTCATTAAACTTTAGGTCTCCCGTACTGCTATCCTAGAGTGGTAAAGAAAAAGTCAGTGCCCAACAATGGGACGGAAAGACTGTTGTCGATTTACTATAAATTAAAATCTACCTTGAAGTAATCACTTCTACAGTGATATTAGTTGGCGGTCACTTTTTCATTCCGCAATGACATTGCTTTTAATCAAAATAAAAATATCAAACTAACATCATTTACAACTATTTCTTGATGATTTCTTTTAAGACTTAGTAATTTTAAGATTCGTACTATAAGTGAAATATCTAAAATATTTTTATTTATCGGAAAAATATCCAAATACTAACCATTGCATGCAAACACTACTTGAGCCAAACTATTACTAGTTTAAATATTTGTACCTATTTCTGATACACCCTGTATAATACCAAGTAGTAGATAATACGTAACCTTTCAGGTAAATACATATAACACTTTATGGAATATAAACCATAACCTAGCCAGGGACGCCAGTGCTTATATCAGCTGACATTGCCATAGCAGCCCATCTTTATATATAATCACATACGTGGTAACACTAAATTCGCGCCTTGTCTCAGCTTAGAGGATAGTCGCATCGCAATCAGTTAGTAGGTACGCAAAAGCTTTTAATTAGTTATTACGCCAAAGATATGCAAGCTTACGCCTCGTCCACATCACTGCCCCACGTAGACTGCCGGCGCTGGCCCCCGTCAACGCTCCGCCAAACGGCGTTTCCTTCAAACTTTTTTATTCTTCCCAGCTGTTATAGAACCGAGAAAATAGCATATATTTATCGGTTGAGCGGGCATTCAAGTAATACTCACAGTTGACAAAAACCGTTGCCTAACAGATCTTACTCTCTTTGCTGTACCTTATTTTTTTTTTATTTATTTATCTCTCTTTGTAATGACGTCATCAACTTTATTTTTGAAAGCGACTGTTTCTTTATGGTGGTATTTTGATAATTTATTGAATTATCTACACGTAAATATTTTTTGTTATGTTTCGTAATAACAATAATCAAGATAATCTGTCTTAAAATACATTATTTAGAACTTATTTAATTTATAAGTAAAAATCGTATTCATTTTAACCTTTGCTAAGTTGCATTGCGCTGATAATCTGTAAACGTGTAAATGGCTAATATTAACTGCATTTTCTTAATCTTCTCCTTCATTTGACAATGTAAAACTACCAGAAACCCAATTTTAAAAATCATTATTTGACCATATGTTTGGGACACAAATAGAGTTCGATATATTATTTAGCAATAAATATCCAGATAATATACGCAACACTTATAAAAATAAGTCAGAGATTTATCCTAGAAGTGTTATCTAACAACGAAATCTAACAAATATGATTAAATATTTTCTGAAATATACGTGGTTATAAATTTACTAAAGAGGTCAGACAACCAGGTTGAACAAAGCTCCATTTTGAAGTAGGTACTTGAAACAAGACAAATGACATCTACACAAAACCAAGTGAATTTACGAACAAAATAACGATGATCCAGATTGCAGAATTCAATTCATTCAAGTTATAAAGGATCAAGATCCTCAATTTCTCTAACAATCTGTATTTTCCTCTAAAGCCGCTGTGTGAATTTTGTTGATCAATTGCCTTAGAACATACTAAATATTGAACCGGTTTAGCTCCAACTGTTGTTGATGTTACTAACATATACTTTACGGCTTAAAGGGGGTAAAGCAAAAAAATACCGACTACACAACAACAAAAAAATTATAATAATCTAAAAACTATTACGAATAACTAGCGTCATACACATGTTGTTGCCAAATTCCATTCCGGTTTTATTCAATAACATTGTCTTCGTAGAAAGTTAAAACAAAAGCTGATTGAACATTTAGTAAGTCCCAATGTGAAGCGTTGCGTATCGGTTAGCAAAACCAACGTCCTGATTATTTTCTTGCATTTCTTCTTTCCCATGTATTCACCTGTATTCATTTTTTGTGTTATTGCTGCATGCAATTATGTATTATATTGTAGATTTTCTACTGCTTCCCCCGATCCGCCGGTGTCCCTTAATTGTATCTCAACATACGGGCGTCTGATAAGCAAAATAATATCGATATATTACAAGTTTCTGGATATTTTACCATCTTATGTAGAAACACAAAAAGAGTTCTTCAAAGAATACCAAACCCTAAATAGTGGTCGTATTATGTGCGCTGGTGTAACATACAAAGTTGAAAAAAGTGCTAATGGACCTATTGTACAATCCGCAACAATAGAAAAGTATAATCAACATTGGTCCATCAGGTCCACAAACCAACTATTTGTGAGATATAGGGATTTCCTGCTTGAAATTTTATTAATTATTTAACGCCAAGCAGCACATATATAATTGTTTAAATGTAAATTTTTAAAGATAATTATCGTTATATCCTCCTTCCATATCGACGAGGGCTCTACATGTACTCATAAAGGACCTTCGCACCTTCTGAAAAATACTAGTCTTTGCTCGAACGGTTTGCCAACATTTTTCAATTCTGTATTATGTGAACTTACCTGTTCAGTCATTCTCAAACAGAAAATCCAAAAAGTTAAGTAGGGAGATCAAGAAGGCCTTAAAATAAGACTTCCTCGTCCTATCAATCTCCCATTAAATGTTGATTCCAAGTGCTCCGCAAGAACAAGCGAAAATGCGGCGGTGCCTCATCGTGCAAAAACCGAAGATAAAGTTTCTCTTATAGCATATCTTTCAAGAGTACGATCAATTTACCTGTTACGAAATTACGATGTGCGCAACCAATTTACTTCTACATAGACGGGCCAGTATTCTTTTCCGTCTATCCCGAGGCATGGACGGTGTACCTGATCGCTGGAAAACATACTAGAGCCAATGTAAAAGCAATACGTATATTGCACCACCATATAAAATGGTTGCAAGGTCTTGGCATTGCTCTCTTTTTAAGACAATAAGATAAATCTTATCATTGGAGTTGTATACTTTGTATTTTTAAAGGATAATCGTTTGTAATAAGATGAAAAATGTCACCAAATTAAGTTTATGTATGTCATAAACGTCTTTTGATTTCAATGTTTTCACTATATATGGCGTCTATAAAGCCTGCCTTCCCTATAGACCGTCTCACAGCTTTACCTAGCTACCTGATTAACACAAAACTGTACTGTACATCGACCTGCCCGTGGTTAGACTTTACTTAAAATGCGTGCTGCCCAGTGCCGTAGTTATTTTTATTCAGTTTCAACTCATCTAAATTATTAAATACAAATTTTACTGGCAAAGTCATACTACCAAGATGAAATTAAATATGTTATCTTACTTATATTGTGATTCAATTTACAATGATTTCTGTTTAAACTTAAAATTGTTTGTTCTGTTTCTATGAGCTATTCATCAACAATTTCCTAAGTAAGTTATCCATGATATATATCGCATTACCAATACAATAATGCAATTCGAATGATCATTTGTAGGAGTATAACAAAACCTATTGGGGTTAATAAAATTAATTGGCTTTTAGCAACTAGTTTGTGCAGTGTAACATACAAATTTATTTTTGTTTGCCCTTATGTCAAATTGTAAGTTAATTTATGAAGATCTTGAAACGAAGCACTATCAGTTGTTATGCCTTAAATATGGAAAAAACCGTTGAACACGTTGAAAAATTAATTCAGAAGAAGTGGGAACGTGAACGTGTGATTGAAGAAGTAAACCCAATTGTAATTACATTAGATTTGGATTCAGACTCAGATTATACTAATGATACAATCGCTATCGTATGATATACAGGGTGGTGAATTTTTCGGTGCTCACCATCTCGGAAACGGTAAGCGATACGAGGTCGGTTAAATTAGAAGCAAGTTGCGTTTTTTATGGCCATTGAGAATGCTGGATATTTTTATTTGTTTTTGATTTTTCATGAAAAAACTGAAAATTGAGATTTTCGAAATAAATTATCTTCCCTGCCATTGACGCTATTTCAATCAAACTTGGTAATTTTATGTTTTTGGGCGCTGTTTGTTTAATAGCATTGACAGATATTTTCTGGACCTTCTAGATTTCAAGCTGCTATAGTTAACTTTTTTATTTCTTATGGTTTCCATATTGGATAGACAAAAAATTATCTTTTCAAATTGGTTACCAAAATATCCTTTTTCTTCGAAAACACTTGTCGGAATTTGAAAAAAAATTTAATGTTTTATAAAATCGCGTAGACTTTGAAAAACAATAAATAAAGTGGCAGATTGTATTGCTAATTGTCATTTAAACTCCTTAAATACTGAAAAAAATGTATTGGTCTTACGATAACGAGATGACTTATTCGAAGACACTTTGATTATTTAAATTGCTCAAAGTACACGCCGATATTTATGATGCAAAGGTTAATCCTCAGATTCATTTCGTCCACTGCTTTTTGGATAGTTGGCCTCCGAATGGAGCATTTTAGATTTTGAGGAGAAAATGTCCGATAATTTCCGTACCAAACGTGCCAAGCCATGAATTTTGAAAACGTGCATCTAAATAATCTCGAACAACGCGGGCGTTGTGAAGATTATCTCCGTCTTGCTAGTACCACATATACTGTTGAAGGGTTACCAATGGCAATTTGTCTAGCATGTCCTCTAAATCTGTTTGCAAAAAACCCAAATATCCGGGTTCATCTAAATGTCCATCGATAAAAAATAGACCTAGAACCTCATTATCTAGAATCATATGTTCAAAGAATATCGAACTTGCGGCCTAGTATCTCTTATTAAACGTGGATTCTCTGTTGCATTCTGATAAAGGTTTTTCCTTGAACATTCTCGAATTTGTAAATAACGACTAATCATTCCATGGTATTTTGTTGGAAATAGGTGGATCTTGCTGCAGTTCATGAAACCAATATCAAGAGTTCAATCTTTTATTACCATAACCAGGATGAAGAGTTCCTACAGGTGTAAATTTATAATCATGCTACTTCTGTTTTTTTGATGATTTTCCTCACATATGAATCGGCGATACCACACTATTAACAAATTCTTTGGCTGGAGTTTTCTGGATCAATCGCTAATTGAGCCAGCACATTCACGTCATTAGCAATAATTCCTTTTCTATACGGCCCTCGCGGCGCTCTATACCTGCCAAATTTATTATAATCCTTGCAAATATTGTTCGATGGGGTAGCTGTCTCTATGGATACAAATTTGCATAATCAGACCCTAAAACAGAATTTCTATTGCTGTGAATGTAGACGTCATCTTCATCGATGAACATCTTGACAATTACAAAACACTATAAAGAAACCGTACGTACACGTAACAAAACGCAATCTGTCTATTTTGTTATTAAAACAATTTATTTGTGGCCTGTCAGTTTCAATTGTTTTATAAACTGTAAAAATTTGAATAATCATCTGCTATTTTTGAATTTTTTTGTCTTGTTATCGTTAGATCAATGAAATATTTGCAGTATTTAAAGAGTTTAAATGACAATATAAGCAATATAATCCCTTACTTTAATTATTGTTTCAATTGTTTTTCAATGCCAAAGCTCGTTTTGTGTTATGTTGCCCTTGAATTATTTACACACATTTTCAAATTTCAACGAGGTTTTTGGAAGAAAAAGGTTATGTTGGTTACCAAATTGAAAAGCTATTTGTTTTGTCTATCTAATGGTGTGATAGTCCAATATGACGGCCATAAGAAATACAAAAGTTGACTATCGCAGCTTGAAATCTAGAAAGCCTAGTAAATTTCTGTCAATGTCAGTCAACGCACAGTGATCAAAAACATAAAGTTAGTAAGTTTGTGTGAAATTGCCTCAATGGCAGGGAAGATAATAATTTATTTCTAAAATCACTATTTTCAGTTTTTTCGTGAATAAGCAAGATCAAATCAAAATATCCAGGATTTTTTTTCAGATTCTCAATCGCCATAAAAATAGAATAACTTTTCTACCTCGTTCGCTTACCGTTTCCGAGATGTCAATGGTGAACGTCGAAAACTTCACCACCCTGTATAATTGTTTACTAACCTGATTTATTAAAATATGTTTTTGAAATTAAAAATGATTTATATTGAAACCAATCTTACATACACAAACGTAGTATTCAAAAATATTATATGCTACTATTATTATTTTTCGACATTACAGGTTGTAGACCTCATAATTAATTACATACCAATTCGTAATAAATGGTAAGTAATATTAAATAGGAGAAACGAATATTTCTTCTAAAATTCAATTTTAACTGTGTTTCCAAACAAAACGCCGTCAAAACGTGCGCCACTAGCATTTACAAATGTTCTGGTGTATACCAGACACCCTATCAGACGCCTATCTCTCTTTAATACATTACTTAAACACCAAGTAAATGTGAACACTCTTGATAGTTTACGTTCTGTGTTGGGATACGCTGTGATTAATAAGTGTGAGGGAAATAGAACCAGTAGTCGAATGTCGAAGAAATTGTAACGATTTCCACGCCTAACAGAAGGCAACCCGTTTTACGTATATAGGAATTTTAATATTTCGAAGTTCGTTCAGGTAAAGACGACGCCGTGCGGTTTTGAGTTTAAAATTTTGGGGAAGGAGATTCTAAAAGACAGTTTTCCGTAATTAAGTCAGTGGGTTAAACGTTGTCAAGCTTACCGGACGTTTA
>JABXWE010036645.1:0-21951 GCA_014611495.1 Limonius californicus
GAATGCACATTATTAAAATATACACAGTTACGTATATCGCCGTTTTGGTTGCGGTCGACTAAGTGCCCGTTACGAGAGTTCGGCGTTTTAGTTACATTCTTCTGTCGGCGGTATAATCATGGTCTGCGTTTTGGTCCTGATCTTATTTCAGTGTTGTTGTCGGAGTCGGCAAAGTGTCCCTTACATTCGGCATTTTCTACATGGTCAGCGTTTTGGTGTGATTTGACAAACTTTCATTACAAAACAGTAATATTAATGGATACGCACGGTTCGGTCGTTTTTGTTTTTGACGCCAAAGTCTGTTCATTTCCAAAAGAGAGCGCGGGAAAATACATGCAGGAGGTGTTCACGTGCACAGCTGCAGTGAGCAGGGCCTTATCGTGCAACGCGAAGACAACACATATCACAATGCAGTTATTCATCTGATTGCAATTTATACCAAATCAGTACTTGAATGCAGATTGCAACTACACAATCAGTGACCAATCGCAGCAGAAATTCAAAGAAGAATTCAACTAGCGTGATTAGCATTTGGTAGACAAAATAAGGGCACTGGTCAAGAATATGGGTCCCAAACCATGTTCTAATTAGATAATGTAAACATTTGCTAACCTAACCTAACCTAACCTTGACCAGTACCAGGTTTAGGTTAGGTTAGGTTAGGTTAGCAAGTGTTTACATTATCTAATTATAACATAAATTAGAACATGGTTTGGGACCCATATTCTTGACCAGTACCAAAATAAGATAGTGAAGAATAGGAAAATTCTGTTACTTATGACGAAATGTTTATAACCAATACCTGCTGCCAGTATCTATTACCATATAGCACTCAACCATCAGGTTTAACAAGAAGTATTGCAGGAAAGCTAGCTGAAGCACAAAAAGTCATGAAAATGCAAATGCTAAACTTGGAGCTAATAAACAGAATAAGAATTGAAGGTATTAGACAGAGAACGAAAGTGAGCGACGTTTTAGAACACATCGCATCCAGGCCCGGACTGGCTGCATTGGGGGCCTTCGGCTAGAAGCTGAATTGGTGGGGAAAATATTTGTAAATTACATGCCTGGAAACAGCATTTTGCTCTATTTTGGCACTTAAAAAGTAATTGAACGTAAGCAAGATCTTTATAAAAATAATTATACTTTATTAAACATAATTAATTTTATAATATTTAAACAAACTTTCATTACTTTTTTTATTATATCTAAATTATTCATAAACTGAATTTAAAAACATTAGTAATAAACTGCCAACTACAAGTGGTTAATTACGAACATGAGAATGAGAAGTATTTTTAGTTCAGGCAACAAAATAACAATATTACAGTCAGAAGCTAAATTAAATGAAACATCCCAGTCAATACAATATACAATATACATTGATGAGGGAAAACGTCAATAAATAAGCCAAGCATACTTAAGGAAACAATTTATCTTTTAATGCAATATCATGGCAATTATTGTAGTACATGTTTTATAATAAAAAGAAAGAACTGTCCTAATGAATTATTTGCAAGTTAAATAAAAAGGAGTGGGCATAATAGTAACAGAAGAGGTTAACAAAAGAATAACTAAATATTACCTAATATCACTGAGGATCATAGTCGCATAACAGCAGACATGGGAGAAGAAATAAGCATAGTCCAAATATACAGCCCAGTAGAAGGAACTGATGAAAACACAATGACAGAATTCTACGCAAAACTACAGTGCACATTAGTTAAAGTGAGGAAAGAACGCAACAATATAATCATAATGGGAGACTGGAATGCCAGAATAGGTGCAGACATACATAAGAGATTTGGCTGCAGAGGACCATATGGAGAAAGAGAAATAAATAGAAATGCTACAATTCTGTATAACAAACGAGCTAAACATTGGAAACTCCTTCTGGAAGCAAAAACAAGAAGGCAGACCCACTTTCGTCGCGCAAGAGAGACAGCAAGTAGTATCATAGACTACATAGTATACACAACAGAAATGGAAGAAGACATAAAAGAAATAAAAGTGGAACCAGAAGCAGAAATGGGTATAGGTACAGTATAGACTGGTAATAGGAGAACTACGAAACATCAAACCAGCCACAGAGAAGATAAAACAATATACCCGAATAAATATAAATAAGCTAACAAAAGACGAAAACAGGAACAAATATAGTAAGATAATAGAGACAAAAATAAACAAGCTGAAAACAGAAAATAGGATTTGGACCTTGGAAGACAGACGGCAAGCACTAAAAGAAATACTAATTAGCTTAACAAGAGAAGTATGTGGATACAGGAAGATAAATACGGGAAGAAAAAGAACTAGATGGTGTACAAAGGAAGTCAAAGATACAGGGCAAGAGAAAAAACAAGCATGGAAAAAATAGATATACACGAAGGATCCAAAAGACAAGGAAACTTACGATAAAAAGAGAAGATCAGCAAAAGAAGTAGCGAAACAAGCCAAACAAAAAATATGGGAGGACTTTGGAAACGAACTAAATGAGGGATACAGAAATAACATTCTAAAATTCTGGAATACAATTAAAGAGCCAAGAGGAAAAATAAAGAAGACAGATTCAGGCGTAAGAGATGAAAACAACATAATCAAAACAAACATTCCGGAAAAATGGAAGTATGAAAAAGACACTATACAGCCAAAAATTCGACTTAGACGAGCATGATAATATACAGCCAGTGGAAGTAAATATACCCATACAACAAGAGGAGGAAATACAGAACAATAATATCGATATAGAAGAAATAGAAGAAGCAATAGAAAACATCAAAATAGGTAAACGAAGTGGAGAAGATGAAGTGGACCCAGAAATGATCAAATACATGAGAAAGAACGGAATAACATGGCTACGCAAAATACTGGCTGAAGCGTGTGAGAAAGAAACACGATACCTGAGGAATGGAAAAACAATCTCATAATGCCTATAGGTACACAAAAAAGGTGACAAGACCCAATGCGACAACTATAGACCATTATGCCTACCACCCGTGACATACAAAATGTATACAAAAATAATACAAAACAAACTAAAGGGACACATAGAAAAAAGAAATAAACGAAAAAACCAAGCTAAATATATATAATACAATAGTGGTTCCAACGATCCTATATGGAAACGAAACCTGAACTGATAACAGAAACATAGACCAAAACTGATAGCAGCATAAATGAAGTACTGCAGAAAGATAGCGGGGAAAATCAAGATAGATCACATAAGAAACGAGGAAATCATAGGAAACCTAAAACAACAAACAATAATACAAAAAAGGGAGAAGAAGAAATTAGAATGGTATGGACACCTACAGGGATTGGACAGAAACAGACTCCCGAAAAAAGTAATGGAAGCCAAAGGCACCAGGAAACGGAAAAGAGGAAGACCTAGACTCACCTGGATGAAGGACATAGAAGAGATAGGGAAAGCAAGAGGGAAAACGATAGAAGAAATGAACGAGATGTCAAAGGACCGTAAGGGATGAAAGAAATGGGTAAAGGACGCGGTACACACAAATATCCAACACCCGTGAGGGTATAAAGGATACCGGAGAAAGAAGAAGAATAAAAAAAATTAAAGTAGAGTTTACTCCTTGATTTAACATTCTAATTTGCAAGCAAGTAAAGGTAAAATAATGTTTGTAAAGCTAGAAATTTAGAAAAAAAAAATACAAAAGTTTTAAATATTATTAAGAACCGAAGATGATTTTAGTTAACTTAACATCTTTTCGGTCAGCTCTTCAGTGGTCCTGGCTATTTGATCTATAATTTGATCTTTATCCAATTTATAAAACAGTTCACTTTCTACGTTCATGAAAAGTAGATTGCACATAAGATCTTGGCTTGCAGTAGACCTAAGTCGATTCTGTCAGCAACAAGACAGACGACTACACTACACGTCGGCGCCTAGCGTAAGCACATTGTGCTTAGTCTATACAACTGTTTAACATTAATTGTTCACGCGATTGCGACATAATTAAAAATTTATAATCAACCTTAGTAAAGACAGAGCCTAATTCTTAACTTTTACTTTCATTTTTATTTTTTTAGGGGCTCCCTTTGGGGGCCCCATGAGCCGGGGTTCCTCGGCGATCGCCAACCAGCCGACCTGGCCAGTCCGGGCCTGATCGCATCACTGAAATACTATGCGACAGAGAAGTAATAGATGGAATAAAGAAATCAGTGGAGACTCTGGACGGTAAAGATTTGGATTTCCCTTTTTAGGAAGCTATCATGTATTTTGTTGTATTTGTTAAGAAAAATTAACACAATAATGCAGGTTTATAAAAAAATATATTGTTTTATTTTTGTTCAGCTATTAGTCAAATTTTTTTGAGAGATGAGTCAGTCGGTTGACTCGACGACAGTAAAGCAAAATACATTTTAAGATTTACATAATTTAGACATATCTCTTATAAGTTCTATTTGTATAGCCTAGTTTAACAATCATTATATTTAAAACCTAAACAGTAACTTGTAAATTCAATACATTTTGCTTCTGAATTTATTTTAGGATGTAGGAACTTTATTTATTTTTATTATTTTGTAAGTTGACATGTTAGTTGATTCACATTGATTAATTTGAATATGAATGAAAAAATGTATTTACAGTCGAAACTTATTTTTGTGTAATGAAGGGCAATGGATTAATATAACTCAATATGATTTACATACATTTCCAGGAATTTCCAGGAAATTTAATTAACTGAAAATATATCTGGTGTACAAGTGTAAAGTTAAACTGAAAACTATTTATAATCACATAAATTGCTATGACATTTTTAAGGCCACACTATATTTTCTATCCACTCTAAATAACTAGATATTCTGGTGTATATTCCTGGCGTTTTTCCACCACAGGCCATTCCGTATGATGTCACACCCACTATGCTGTAAATGCTGCTGCCACCTGTTTGCTGCACTTGTAGAGGGCCTCCTGAGTCACCCTTTCAAAACAATCATAATTTATTATTCAGTGGTTAAATTTTCATAATGGGTGCAAACCTGACACGTATCTATGGTACCATCATCAGACACAGCACATATCTGTGAAGCAATAATACCTCTTGCTAGTCGACTCTCATAAATAGTGCTGCACTCTGTTCCATCAACTGGATGTATCTTAGCTTTTTGTAGGATTCTACTGGGCTCGCCTATTGCAAAAAGATGTTAATTATTTTAGTATTAACTTAATTTAAAAATGTACACAGTGAATTGAATATTTGATTAATGATTATAAACATTAATGGCCCCATAATCAGTAAAATGGCCGTATTGACCTTGAAATAGACAAATTCCTCTTGGCATACGTGTTTTGACGTTCCGTAAATACAGGGCGAACCAGATAAGTTGTTCCCCGGCAGTTATTGGGAGAATAAAATAAGACCGGTACTAGTAGAACTCAGAACGTGGAATACAACAAATGCAATTACGGAAGCGGCTAGAAAACTTCGAACTTTCCAGACGTGGATACGGTATGCGAGATGCAGTATGCGGGATACAGAATCGCGGTGGAAAATAGGTAGATACTGTATCGGATACGTGGAGGCCTCGGTCGCTTATAAGAACAGTCCAGTGCAGTGCAGTTACGGACGCGGAAAAGTGTATCATGTTGCTGTATTGCTGTCTTCTATTTCTATCTATATATACTTATAAGTGTAGGGCTATAGAAAACTCGCGCACGTATGTGTGTGTGTGTGTGTGTGTGTGTATACCATTTCTCGCTTCCCGTTTTCCATCTATCTCAGTCTTCCCAGTCATATTCGTATAAACCTTCATGTTCCGTTTTTATTTTTATTTCAGCGGACCAACTTTTATAAGGTCGCCCTTTTCTTTTTCTTTCATGTGACATCCATTTCCATACTTTTAAAGGGATACGATTTTCCTCCATCCTTTTTATGTGACCATACCACATTAATTGTTTATAAGGTATTGTGGTAGTAATTATCTCTCTTAGTTTCATATTGATTCTAATGCATTCATTTCTTTCTCTGTTCATCTTACTGATACTGGAACTCCTTCTCCAAAATTCTCAAAATTTCATTTCAGTGGCCTCCAGTCCGTCCCAATGTTTTAGTTGGTACCCATACGATAAGTCACGGAACTTTTGAATATCGTCTTATATAAAACTTTTTCGTCTTTTCTGTCAATGAGTTGTTCCATAGTAGGTATCGCATGTAGCGCTCTAGCTTTTTCCATATTTGACTTATAAATTTTGCATTATCAAATATTCCATGCCATATGTGGTATATTTTAGAAATATCCATCCAGTAATGCTGTTTTTATTTCTATCGAAATAGTCTAGGTGTGCTACGTTCCAAAGACAAGGATTGAGCTTCACTAAACTGATCAATTTTTCATTATCGAAGGGACGATACTGAAATTCAGTATCGCGATACTGTATACGTCGCCCGCTGTAGTGTAGAAAGATCCACTTGAACGCATGCATTTTCTGCATCTGGGATACGTGTATCTTGCATACAGTATCCACGTCTGAAAGGGGCCTAACGAATCAAACGAAAACGTATGGATTACACAAGATATCCCAAAAAAGTTGTGAGAAGAAAGAAAAACCCTAGTAGATCATTTGAAGAAGGGAAAAGAAAGTAGACATTGAGCGTTCATTCTCTATAATAAATTAATGGGAAATGGAGACAGCTATACGTTGGCGCAGTTAAAGGGCCACGGAAATGATTATAAAAAGAAAGGCGGGATAAAATACACAGGTAATGAAACAGGAGAGGTAGATGCCAAACAGAGGAGAGGAGGAGTCAACACTGCCAAAAAACGGTTAAATAAAAAACTTGCTAACCGGAAAGCAGATGACGACCGCAATGAACTAAGTATAAATGATTATGGTATAACAAAGGAGGCAGAAGAAATCAATACCAAGAATATTTAAATACTTCGGGCGCTGGAATGTCAGAATGTATCTAGCGGGAAATGCAAATCAAATACAAAGAGAAATGGAGAAGTATAGTCTGCATATATTAGGACTACGTGAGACTAGTTCGCTTGGAAATGGCAAAATAAAAATGGAACAAAGCAAAGCGATTATATACTCCGGTAAAATGGAAGAAGATGCCAAACATGAGTATGGGGTAGCAACAGAGAAAATTGCATTTTAGTAATTTATTTCAGAATCAACTTCTTTAGGATCCACCATTTTTAAATTGTGTATGGTTTGGCGATGAAGCAAAACTCTCAAACAATGGCAACGTGAATAGACACAACTCGCACTATTACACACAAGAGAATCCCTACTTTATACGTGTTACCCACTTTCTACGTGTTTTTTACTGTAAATGATGAGGTATAGCAGGTACCTATATCATTAGACCACACTGCTTCCATGAAAATTTAACTGGGCGACGTTACTTAGATCCTACAACATATTTTAGTCGGGTTGTTAGAAGATGTAGAACTGAATGTACGACAAAAACTTTGGAAAACCAGTTGACAGATATATACGGGACGGTGTGTTAAGGGTTGACCCACTACATCGAAACTAGTACGCCTGTCCATCAGAAAAATCATGTGAACTAGCCATTCACGACCAAACACGTAGACCATAGAGGCCTGTTAACAACCAAGAAATGGCACTAGGAACATACCTAGACATTGAGGGTGCCCTTAACAACAATTGATTTGATTCAGGAAAAGAGCCGTGGAACGGCAGGGAGAAGGTCATACTTAACAAGAAGGTCGATTAGAAATAGAAGAATAAGCACTCGCCTAGGATCAACAACCAAGGAAGCGTAGATAGCTAGAGATTGCCCACAAGGAGGGTTCTTTTCGCCCTGCTGTGGTATCCAGTCGTAGATGTGCTCTTCTCAGATTTAAAAGACAAGGGATATGTGGATGATATCACCATTCTTGTCATTGGGAAATTAGGGGTAGTTGTAACAAATCTGATGCAGCAAGCCATAGATACCGTAGAAAAATAGTGCTCAAAATAGGGTCTATCAGTCAACCCGACAAAGGTCTCTGTAACAGCGTTCAAACGAAAAATAAACCTTCAAAATTTGAGGTGTGAGAAAGAACTCCAAAGGGTCAAGAAAATCAAATATCGGGAGTCACTTTAGACATCAAACTGGAGTTCTATCCCCATTTGGGAAGAACTACAGTAAAGACAACACGGGTCTTAGGGGGCTTGTAGAAGAATGGTTGTAAAAACATGGGGCAAGAAACCAACGATGGTCCTGTGGTTGTACACCGGGGTGGTGCTACTAACTGTTACTTATGCATCTTTAGTCTGGTGGCATAAGACCAGGAACAAAATATTACCAAGGAAAGTGCAGAGATTAACTTATTTAGGGGTAACAGGAACGATTACTTCAATGCCCGCTGCGCCAATGGAGGCGCTGTTGAACCTTCATCCACTACACTTAGTAGTGAAATAGCAAGCACTTCTGGTGGCCTTCAAAAAGAAGGCGAATGATCGCAGGATGCTCTTTCACGGAAGAGGGGCCGTACTGAGCTTTTCGAGATAATAAATAGAAAGTCACTATTTAGTATACATTCTGATAGAAACAGCACTATTTTCGACTTCAAGAAACCCTTTAAGGTACTGGTGTCACAAAGCTGTGGAGATGAGTCGAAAGAAAAGCTGAAGAATCGTCCAGGGTTCATCTGGTTTACGGATGACCAAAAAGGCTAGCGGATATTATTGATGCCGGCACTGGACAAAGTGTAATCACAAACTAGGGCTGATTTACTAGGGGGGCTGTCATTATTATCTATGCAAACAACACCGTATCAATTGGCAGTAAATTTACATACTAAGATGTTTCTGTAGAACCCTTCCATGAAAAAAACGGAAGAAATTCTGCAACTGAGCAGAAAACAGCTGAAAATAATAGCGGGACTGTTCGTAGGATATTGCTGTCTCAAAAAGCACGTTAGCAAAATTGGAGTAGTACAAGACACCACCTGTACAGTTTGCTGTGAAGAGGCGATAAAACCGCTGCACATTCTCAGTGAATGTCCAGCGATATCAGCACTCCAGGGTGTAGTTTATAGAACCCGAAGGTCTAATAAGTGTGCCCATCAACGATATCCTTAAATTTATTAAGAGTACGGACTTAATGGAGTAGCACATCAATGGGGCACAATATGCCGCCGATAGAGCTTCTGTGCTGTAATAATAATGGGAATAATTTAAAAATATGATAAACAAGGTTTTTACAATTTTTGTATCACAATTTGATTACAACGTCTACTTTCAAAGCATGGAACTGGAATAAAGGAAAATTTTAGGTTGTGTATGGGTTTAAATCAGAAATTTGTGATTGGCTACGTCAGTTACATTGTTAGTACTTACTTCCATACACGTTGTTTACCGAATTTTCTCTTATATACATTTTTAGGAAAAAACAAAAAAATACTTAATGTTAGCAATTATCAAGATAATAATGATTTTTTCTCTTTTTCTTACTTACCACTGGCTTTTGTAAAACCCCATCCGGTAATTACAAGTCCTAGAGGATTGTCACTGTTTTGATATAAACAAGCTGGATATACATTTTTGTGGCCTTTTTTTACATCATTATCTAATTGAAGTAAAGCAATGTCGTTTATTTTTTTACCGCGATTATATTCACTATGTACGGTAAAGTTAATAACCCCGAATTCTTGTGGTTCGTTGTCATTTCCAATGAGATCTATCATACCCATCCGCACTTTAGATGGACGTATTCTAAAAAATAATATTATATTAGTTGTATTTATTTAACGGCAAGCATGAGCGTACGTTAGTAAATATATTGCTTCGACTTCCCCATATTTTTAAATAATACGGAGTGGCCCACCGAAAACGAAGCAGCCGTTTTTTGTGATACTAAACCTCAATTCTTCGAAAAAACGCCCGAACACGTCTAATTAATTTGCCAATGGGACATGTAAACGTCTATTTCCATTCACCTATCTTCAACCCCAGAATTGAGGTGATTGTCACCCTAAACATTTTAAATGGCAAGGGGTATCAGAAGCCATTATTTGAAAGCTCGATAAATTTGCTTTACGTTTTATTTATGAATTTCGAGCGAAAACGCAGCCCACAGTTTCAAGGTAGTAAATGACCTGGAACTTTTATGGAATAAGTAGACGGAATTGGTTGACCATACGATGGCTTGCGCGCCGAATTGTTTAACCAGTAACACGCAGATAAGCATGTGAATCGCAAGTTTTGGAGTTAGCAAGAAAATTTCGGGAAACCGGGTTTGTCGCAGTCGCACATAAAAAGCGAAATGCTAAAAATCCGGTAAGAAATTAAACGGTGAAAGTTGAGGTTCCGGGCTACGTTATTGTTGATCCTACGCTGAGTACAAGGCAAATGGCTATTGTATCGTGTATTGAATTTTGAAACACTACAAGCTTTATCTCTACAAGATTTATTTGCTTAAAAATTCAATGAAGACAATTTAACCGCCGTTTGCAATTGTGTGAGACTATAAGTGAATGGGCAATAAATAATCCAAAAATGCACTTTTTTATAAATAGTACAGTCAATGGCCATAATTATCGTTATTGATCAGATTCTAATCCAAGGATATTTCACGGAACACATACTCAACACCCCGAAAAATTAAATGTTTGGGCTGGCATCTATGGTGATCGTCTCGTTGGCACATTTTTCTTACCTGGTAATTTGACTAGACAGATGTACTTGGAAATGTTACAAGACAACATTGATTCAATGTTAACTTATGTTATAGAAAATAATAATCATTACCTCGAAGATCATTTGATATTCCAAAAGGACTGAGCTCCTCCGCATTATGCACTGGTTGTTGGACAATATTTGAATCGAAGGTTTGCGGGTCAATAGATAGATAGAAACAAGAGGTTGTATGAAATGGCTCGCAAAGTCGCCAGATCTCTTTTGTGAGGTCATCTAAAGAATTAAATTTGCGCAACCCAACCTGATTCTTTACTTGATTTACGACAGCGTATAATCAACAAATGCCATTTAATCACTCTACAAATGCTTCAGAATGTGCGACGACATTTTGAACAGAACATTTATTAGTGTATGGACCTTGGCGGAGCTCATTTCGAATATTTACTACCATGCAACATTCGACTGCATTGCCGCGATATCTAATGCTCGGGATTCAAACATAGAAACCTTATTGTAAAGAAAATTCATCAAGCGTTCAAATAGTATGTCTTTTGACACACCTTGCCACATAAAATTTGAGGGTGAAAGTTGAAGATAAGTGAACGAAAACAGCCGTATTACATGTCTCCCTGGCAAATTATTTTGTCCTATTCGAGTGTTTTTCGAAAATTGAGATTTACTGTGACAAAACACACCTGTTGCGTTTTGTCTAGCTGGTGTTTTCCCTACAGTAAACTAACTTTATTTACCACATAAAAAATTGTAATTAGTAGCAGAAAACATTATCGTTAGGAATTTATAGCAACAAAATACAAAGATGTAGACCATATAGAAAATATTTACTATTTTTAATATTTGATTATTAATTTCCTGCAGTTCAACTAGGACGGGACACACGGTATACTATATTCAGGTTCAAACAAAGAGTATAATGAAATGATGTTTATATTCGTTGGTTTAGTTTAATGATTGAAGCACTGAAATATAAATAATTTACTTTAATATACGAACTTAGGAGTCTTACCCATCTTGTTTAATAACGCAATGTGCTGCAGTTAACACAAATCGGTAACTAATGAGAGATCCTCCACATGCCCATTTTATTCCACCGGATGCTTCATCACTTTCGTATCCCAAGGCAGCCTGATTGAAATAGTTATTGTAGAAAATTACAATAAATTACATGGTTTGAAATTAAGAATAAAGGGAGTTATGTACAAAGATTAACATATATTGCATGATTGATTGAAAACGCAAGACCTAGAAAACGTCAATAGATTATAAATTTTTTTAGTATATTCATTGAATACGCATAACTGCAGAGTATCACACGATTACAATTTCATAACGATTCCATTAATCTATAGCCCTTAAATTTAATAATGAGTCAAAACTCCTCGTAAGTTACATTCTCTATTTTTCGAGGCATTCATCGAATGAGGAGATTGGTGTCTTCATGCGGTATAGTGACTCAAGCAATCTCAATCTCAATTCTAAGTCGCTGTAGATCTATCGGGAGGGAATAGCTAATAGAGTTCTGCCTACAATATCTCATATATGTTTGATTGGCGAATGATCGGCTGGCCTTGTTGCCCGCGGAAGAACAGTGTCATCAGCTTCATGAACGAACCTTGTAGTGACAACGGCAGTATGTGGCGTGGCATTATCATGCTGGAAAATAGTGATTTTTAATTCCTGAAGATAGGGCAATGTAACACGTCCCAAAGCATTACCTATGTAGCCTTGGGTATTCATTTTTCCTTCTAGCAATACTAGACGTGATCCATTTTCATATGCTATGGCACCCCAAACAATAAATCATCGGTTAAACACTGCTTCGCGTTGCATACAATGTTGAACTTCCTGCCAGTCTCCACGTCTTCAGCGGATCCTTCTAGATCCATCATGTGTCACAAATAAAATCGGGATTTGCCAGTCTCCACGTCTTCGGCGAACGCTTCTAGATCCATCGTGAGTACACAAATAATATTGAGATATTGAGATTCATCACTAAATGTAACTCGATTCTATTGCTGATCTGATTGGACACGTTCCTGATACTACTGAAGTCTTGCTTCTTTATACCTGTGTATCAAGGGCAAGACAAGGCACAGTCGCTAGGATTAAAAACCAAAAGACCTTAGTCTGCGGTAAATGTACCTAACAGAGCGTTGACGTCTCGCCATCCATTCATTGGCTATTGATCTGGTGGTATTGAACCGGTAGCTAAGATAATTTATTCTTAAAAAGTGTTTTTTGCGGCCGTTAGTTCTGCGAAGATCTTCGGTGCCTCTACGACGTTGTTATCTACGTTTTTCAACATCGCATGACGGTGGATGCGTTTCTGCCTACCCTGGTAGCAATTTCCCAAAGAACGACTCCAGCTTCTTCTATCCGTACTATTCGTTCCCTTTTAAAAGTTCTTAGTTGCCGAAATTTATCGTGTCTGCGCACACAAGGTATCGCAAAATAGTGTTTAAGGGAAATAATAGCCATAAAACTCACATTAGACTTGAACGTTTAAGAACAAACGCAAGGGACGTTTATTTCAAGAAACTCTCAAAACACATTGGATTTTTTCTCCAACCATTATAAAACTTTAATCATGTGATGCTCCATAAGGTCCTGGGTTGCGCACAGTCGTTGCCCATTTAGATGCTATAAAGAGAATTAAGCAACGTTGTCTGGTAAGTAGGTACCTGTATGGGTAAGTAATCGAACGTTGCGTAAACGTGACGCGTCTCTCCAATGAGGATTGATCACTACGGGAGAGCAGATCAACATCCCCCCTTATTAAAAATATGAAAACAGCAAGTAGTGGTTACGTTAGTTGTTAGATATATATATATATCATCATCATCATCATCAACAGCCTTTCCGTCCCACTGCTGGGCATCGGCCTCTTCTCTGCCACGTGTTTCTCCTCAGCGCTAAGGTAGAAACATATATATATATATATATATATATATACATAAACGAGTTTGTTACAGCTTCTATTGTAGTTTCTCGCATCCCTTTTTCCATTTTTTTCTCTCGTTCCAATCTCCTTCCAAATTCCTTATTTCCATCGCTATTTTTATATTCTGTTTCCATTCTGATCTAGGTCTGCCTCTTTTCCTTCTTTGTTTCGGAACCCATTCAAACGTTTTCCTAGGTATTCTGTGCCTTTCCATCCGTCTCCTATGTCCATACCACGTGAGTTGTTTCTGTTGTACTTTATCTATGATATTATTTTTGACATTCATTTTCCGCCTCACTTCTGCATTTGTAATATGCTGTACCCGTGATATATGCGCGCTTCTCTTCCAAAATTCCATCTTTGCGGCGGATAACCTATCTATTAAGTTGTGGTTAAGTAACCATATTTCGGCACCGTATGTAACACAGCTTTCGAAGATTGTTGAGTAAACTTGCTTTTTTTTTCTCTTATATTATTGTTCCACAGATATGGATGTAGTTGTCTTACTATTGCTTTCACTTTCGCAACCTTTACTCTTACGTCTTTTTCGTCTCTTCCGTCCTGTGTTATTGTTCATCATCGGGTTATGCATCCCCTTGGGGATTGAAGCCGCTCCTTCTATGGAGCTCTGATGATTCGTTTAGTGTGGTGAGTCAGTTCATGTCTTGTTAAAGTTTTCTTTATGTTTTTGCTTTGTTTACAATCTTGTTCCATTTTTTCCTATCCCCGATATCTGATTTCCAGTCCTTGATTCCCATGGTACGTATACTCAGTGACATGAAATCGCAACACCAAGAAGGGTAGGAATTTTTTGACCCAACTTGGCAGAAACGTTTAACTACTAAAAGGTAGCAATTGATTAAAATTTCATTCATATGAATCAAGTGATAATGGCTTATCTGACAGTTCTTTCAGTTTTTTCTAACAATTTTATTAGGTTTATGTTTTGCGAGATTTTGTTCAGTTCTTTATTGTTTTCGCTTTTGATCGTTTGTTGGGTGTGATCATGCCTAGAGTACGTCAACGTGGAAATTACCGCGAATTAAGCGAATTCGACAGAGGTCGTATTGTTGGTTTGCGCGAAGGTGGTTTTCCGTTCAGAGAAATTGCAAATCACCTTAACCGGAATCAATCCACCATCATGCGCTGCTATCAGGCATGGACTAGGGAGGGTCAGGAACGTCGCAGAAGAGGAACCGGGGGCGAAGAACAAATGAGGTGGAGGACCACCATCTTCGACTTATGGCAACAAAACACCGGTTCTCCAGTACCAGATTAATTGCCGATCAATGGTTTGCTAACGAAGGTCGTTCTGTAACCCTTCGAACGGTTTACCGCAGAATCAGAGCTTTCGGCTTGCAATCCTTCGGCCACATCTTGTGTTACCACTAACGGCTCAACACCGACAACAAGGTTTGGAGTGCTGTAGGTTGCGACTGTACTGGAACCTAGATTGGCATAGGGTGGTGTTTAGTGATGAATACCGATTCTGTTTGGGGATGCATGATGACCGTATGAGGGTCAGACGAACACGTGGGGAACGTCGCAATGTTGAATTTTCTGTTGCGAGGCATGTGCACCCAAGTGTGGGGATTATGGTATGGGGTGTTATAACTTATGGGAGTAGGTCCCGTTTGTAATTTATCCGAGGCAATATGAATGCCCAGCGATATGTGGATGAGAACCCCATATTATTCCATTTCTTCAGCAGTTGGAAGATCCACTTTTCCAGCAGGATAATGCCTGCCCCCATATTGCAAGACGTTCTATGCACCGATTTTCAGAGGATAATGTCAATCTCTTGCCATGGCCACCCCGATCTCTCGATCGTTCGCCCATCGAGCATGTTTGGGACATTATGGAGAGAAGACTGAGGAACTTGCTGCATCCTCCGCAGACGCTGCAAGCTTTATAGCACGAATTACAGGTTGCTTGGGACACAATACCTCAAGAAGAAATCGACCATCTGCTAGAATCGATGCCACGAAGAGTGAGGGAGTGTGTAACCAATAGGGGGGGGACCAACCCATTATTAATAAAAATTATGTTTATATTTTGTTCTTTTTGTTTAACATTTTAATCAATTGCTACCGTTTAGTAGTTAAATGTTTGTGCCAAGTTTGGTCAAAAAGTTCCTACCCCTTCTTGGTGTTGTGAATTTCATGTCACTGAGTATAAATCGTTTATCATTTGGTCCTCCCATCTTATACTTGGTCTGCCTATTAAGGGAATCCACTCGTTTATCCTTTTTATCGTGCTTCTTCTGTCATCCTGTGAATGTGATCGTAGCCTCTGTGCTTTTATGAAATTTACTATGTCTTCTCCCAGTATGTTTCTTATTTCGGAGTTCATCAGGCGTCTGTATCCCCCTTCTTCCGTTTTCTTGGGTCCATTATTTTTCCTATTATTTTTCTCTCAAAGGTGCGAAGTTTTTCCTCGTCGTTCCTCGTTAGACACATTGTTTCGCTTGCATAGGTTACCACTGGTCGGATTGTGTTATTGTTACTCCGAGATATTGGTACTCTGTCGTGTGTTTAATTGTGCTTCCTTCTAAATCTAAGTCTCTACCTTGTCCTCCGATGACCATGTACTGCGTCGTATCAATAGTTATCTCTGAACCCCATAGTTTGTATTCATCGACAAGGCTTCTCGTCATATAACTTGCGTCGTCTTCATCTTCAGCTAGTATCAGTTGATCATCGGCGAATAGGAGGGTATAAATGTGTTCGTCGTCTAACTGTACTCCCATATGTCTACATTTTTTCGTCCAGTTTCTCAGAGCTTGATTGAGGTATATTTTAAATAGTATGGGTGAGATCGGGCATCCTTGATTTAATCCCTTATCTGTTTTGAATGGGGAAGACAATCGATTTCCAATTTTAATCTGACTATTTGATTCGTTATAATATGGTCTCTGTATTATAGTTTCCATGCTTATGTTAGCTTTCCACAGTGCCTTCCATAGTTTTGCCTGTGGCACCGAATCATATGCCGTCTTTGCATCTATGAAGACTACATGCAACTCTTTCCCTCTCGCTAAACATTTCTCTGACAGCTGCGTCAGGGTGAAAATGTTATCGACACAGGACCTTCCCGATCTAAGTCCACTCTGCTCTTCGACTTCTTCGTTTTTTCTTCCACTCTTTTTTTTTAGAATTCGTCCATACAGTCTCCCTATTGATGAGGCCACTGCTATCCCTCTATAATTTCCGCAGTCCTTTTTGTTTCCTTTTTTATATATCGAGGTTATATAGGACTTGTTCCATTCTTCTGGGATATTGTCGCCATTCCACATTTCAGTTGCTTGATTTGGTGCATGTTTAATGTTTATCCAGTTCAATAGGGACACCTCCCGGACCTGGGGATTTACTATTATTTGTAAGTCTCAGAGCGTCTTTAACTTCATCGAGTGTAATATTCTGTTGTCTATAATCTTCTAGTCTGTGATTTTCTGCTAGTATTGGTTGGTTGTACGTTTGTCTGTCTTCCGTCAGGAATTCCTTGTAATGTCTCACCCATTTTACCATTTCTATTATTTCAATTTTTTGCTGTTGCTTGCAGTTTTTCCTTAGCCTATTTATACACTTCCAAGCTTTCCGTGATCTTGAGCTTCCAACGAGGGAGTTGATCTGCGTACACTTATTTTCCCAACCTATATTTTTTGCTTTGTTTGTTTCTTTCTTAACCAAGTATCTGTATCTGGTATATTGCTTTCTATCGCTTTGGTTTTTCGTGGACAGCCATTTTCATATAGTTGTTTCTTTTGTTTTACCAATTCTTCCAATTTGTTATTCCACCAAAGATTATTTTTGCCATATTTTACCTTGTTTTTTGTTCCTAGTGCGAGTTAATAATAATAATAAATAATACTTTATATGTACATAATTTATAACCTAAAAATTATTAAAATATATTGACGTTCACATGGTGTTGTGCATGGCAGCCCTGTGCGGGTGTACAGGTTGTGTCTCGCACAGAGGCGCCTGATCAGAAAAGGCACCACTTCAATACGATAAATAATAGTAAATGTTTATACAATGCCCTTATTTAGGAAGTAAAACATTACTACATAGTTAAAACTAATAAAAAATTATTTACTATCAACAATGTACGAAGAATCTCTTACTGATTTACCAATACTAACAATACAAAGTAATATTATGAATACTCTACCTACACATAAAAGGGATAATTAAATATTGTGCGGCGGATAAAGCTAGGACGATAAGTATGTAATAAGTGATGTATCATATACAAGGTGAATCTGCTAAGACGAATCAGCGGTTATTTGAAATATTAGAAGATTATTTTTCGATAGATTGTAATAGGCAGTGTCCTGTATGTATACGTACTATAAACAGTATTATTTGGCTGTTCCAATGAGGTTAAATAATATTTAAGAAATGCTTATAAAAATTATTTTTTCCATAACGATATATTTTAGTGTTGATCATTGCTTGGATCGCCGTTGTCTGTAGGCTCAATTAAAAAAAATGTTTACCTTAAGACTTTTCCTAAAATATTTAAATAAATGGTCTGTCAGTTTAAATTAGTGCGGTATTAACGTAAAATCGAAATACGTTGTCATCTTATACCAGCAAACTAGAGTTGCGCTGATATTGTCTTATCAGAATTGCAGTCATTAAACCGTTAAGTTCTTTATTTTAAATACATTTTAAAAATAAATAACAAGCCCAATTCGCAGTATTGTATGTACTAATAACGTCGCACAAGGTCTAAATAGTCTAAATGCACCAATGTGTTGAAAGGCCAGGTTGTAACGTGAGAAGCACGGGGGTCAATTCCCGGACGAGGGCAACATTTTTAAATTTTTTACATTTAAATTTAATTGTTTATGAATGTTATCGGCATTCAAAATTTGTTTGCTAATCGAGTTTTTACTTTGTTTGTTAATAACAAACGTACCAACTTTTACTACAGCTAGGGTTTATGGAATTATTGGCATATAGTAAAATAAAATTATTTTTACTACATAAACAATATTAGGTAAAAAATAAATTGTTAATACGGCTAGCATTAACAAAAAACTAGCGAGAGCCTGGAGAAATTCATCAGAACAGCTTATTTAGACTTTTCTTGGGCGATGTCATTACCACATGTAATAGAGATACTCCGCGAATTGGGTTTTGTAATTATTTTAAAAATCGATATAACTAAGTAAATTAACGCCCTAATATATTAATTTGTAGTAGCCTGTTAAGTTTTTACAAAAACTAGGAAAGAAAAAATTTGTTATATAACAATCTGTTTTATTATTTTTCAAAATATTCGCCTTTAGGATTTACACACTTTTGCATGCGTTCAAACCAATTCTCGAAACATTTTTTCCACTCTGAAGTTGGTATCTCGAAAACACGGTTTTTGAAGGCTTCAACAGGTGATGAAAATCGTTGTCCACGCTTTTTTCGTTTGACATTCGGAAACACAAAGAAGTCGTTAGGCGAATCAGGCGAATATGGGCAATGAGACATTAATTAGATGTTTTTCTCCTTCAAATAATCAGTTGTTTAACGTGCTGTGTGAGAGCTGGCACTGCCATGATGAAGAATGATGCGACGTTTTCGGTTGTTTTTCCTTATTTCGTCGATGACTTCCGGCAAACAAATTGTTGTATACCATTCATCATTAACTGTTTTTCGATCCTCGAAAGGAATGGTTGCGACATGTCCAGTACAACCGAAGAAACAAGCGATCATTTTCTTGGAAGTGCGTTGTGAACGAACAACTTTTGTGGGATTCGGTTCATCTTGGAACACCCAAAGAGTGGATTGTTGCTTAGTTTCCAGTTCATATGAATATATCCAAGTTTCGTCACTCGTTCATGTGAAATTTCTAATTTTTTCACAAAATTGCTTTTTTTAAACGTTCACTGTAAACAAACTACTCGGTTAATTTCTAAGCTGCCACTGTTTTCACAATGGTAAATTTTACGAAAATAGTAATGACACATCTCAATAGCGCCACCTAGTGATCGTTTGTAAAAACTTTAAAGGCTGCCCTTGTAGTATGTACGTCCTATAATTAGTATCGTAACACTAATACGTAATTATCCCTATATCTACAGTATTAAATAGATAGTATTTGCTTTACCATATGTGGAAATTCTCCCAATGTAGCATTTTCACCTCCCAAAATGTGTAAAGTTGGATCGGGGAAGACTTCATTGGAATATTCCTTACAAGCTGTTAAAAAAACAAAAAATCGTAAGAATGAATTTTATTTTAAAACTGAAAGTAAACGTCATGTACATAAAATACAAATAGTTCGTTTGATTGACGGAAATAATAATTCATTCATTCATGAGTAATAAAAATAGCGCAAAAATAGGGTCTACTAAACACAACTAGGGGAGGGTCTGGAACAGTGGCCACGCAGGAACAGTGGCCACCATCTCGCGGATTTCTCATTTGGAAAGATTAGGTGCTGCCATCTAGTACAGAGTGTGCCAATGATGCACTTGCAATGCTTGCAAAGTTATCTGCCTGAATTTTAAGATTTTCTGTTTAAAATCAACTTAACCTTAAATTGTGTATGTGCAGTAAAAAATGGCAACCCAGTGAATTTATTGTTAGTGACAAAATAAATGCTCATCGAAGTGAACTGATGTTGACAGCTTATACCTAATACATGTAAGTATATATTTATATAATAAGCTTTGGATTGCATAAGGTAGTTTTTGTTTTTTTCTTCACTCTTTAAAAACATGTGCTTGTTGGTACAGTGGCCATGTTAAATGTAGGTACAGTGGTCACTACTTTATTCTTTAAATAAGGGGTGGCCACTGTACCTTGACTAAAAAATTATTATTTAGTACAATATTGTAAATTTAGATCTCATTTATTTCAGATATTATTTTGGGAAATGCCTCGCCGAAAAGTCACAGATGTCCAGATTGGAAAAACTTTGGCGGAAACTATGGGCAATGCAATTCGCGATGTAATGAATGGTGTATTATCAGTTAAAGCTGCGGCTATCAGGTACAGCATTCCACGTACTACACTTAGGCGTTATATTAAGAAATGCAACGATCAAGAAGAAGAAATTGACTGGAACTCACCAATTTTGGAAGGAGCACCAAGACTAAATCCAAATTACCGTGTCAATCAGATATTTTCTCCCGAAGAAGAGGACGTTTTAAGCGATTATTTCCAAACTATGGCAAAGCTGCATCATGGTATGAATCCTAAATGTGCGCGAAAGTTAGCGTACGACTTAGCAATGGCCAATGATAAAAAAATACCCGCCTCTTGGAGAGAAAATTGTACTGCGGGAAGATTATGGTTTAACGGCTTTATGAAAAGGAGAAATGATTTGTCCATAAGAGCAGCAGAAGCTACATCTTTGGGTAGAGCCATGGGGTTTAATAAACCAGTCATAGAACAGTTTTTTAATAATCTTCGTCAAACTTATGAAAAGTATAACCTAGGACCCGAGCAGGTCTATAATGTTGACGAAACAGCCCTCACTACCGTTCAACAGACAGGGAAGGTTCTCGCAAGAAAGGGGCAAAAGCAGGTTGGTCACATCACATCAAGCGAACGAGGCACATTAGTTACCATGTGTGGCTGTATTAATGCCATTGGTAATAATATACCGCCACTCTTAATATTCCCAAGAAAAAACTTTAAAGATTACATGATAAAAAATGCGCCACCTGGAACTGTTGGTACAGCTTCACAATCGGGTTGGATGACTACCGAAATTTTTGCACAATGGCTGAATCACTTTATAAAGCATGCTAAACCAACACCTGAATCACCAGTCTTATTGATCATGGACAACCATGAAACCCACATTTCGCTGGAAGCTATAAAATTAGCAAAGGAGAATAATATAATCGTATTAACGCTACCGCCGCATACTAGTCATAGACTTCAGCCATTGGACAAAACTGTTTACTTTCCCTTAAAAAAATTTTATAATCAAAGTTGTCAAACGTGGTTGCTTAACAATCCAGGAAAAAGAATTAGTATCTACGACATCGCAGAAATTTTAGGAGAATCTTATCCACTTGCCTTCACGAATCGTAACTGTGTTTCTGGTTTTAGTTCAACTGGGATATATCCCTTTAACAATAACATTTTCAATGATGAAGATTTCATGGCAGCCTCTGTTACTGATATATAAACAGAAATAAATGAGCGTGCAGAACACAAGCTTAGAAATATTAACCTACTGGAAGACCAGTCTAACAACAAACAACAGTTATTTGAGAGCATACCATCAACATCTTCAACTTTACCAAGTAGAACTCCGGAGAAGCAGTTTATTTCTCCTACTGTTCTGCAACCATTTCCCACTGCGGTTTCAGAGCCAGGTAAAAGACGCCAAAGAAAAAAGAAAAAAACTGAAA
>JABXWE010036646.1:0-11493 GCA_014611495.1 Limonius californicus
GTGGTGAATTTATGGAAAAATCTCAGTTGGGGCAGATGAATTGTTTTTCCAATTTTGAGGAACATCATTTGGATGATGGTACAAGGGAAGATAAAGTAGGGCAGCCAACCTCATTAGAATTAAGTAACGGCGCTATCAAGAAAGCGAATCACAAGTCGCCAACCAACCGCAAGAAATTGGCCACGGGTTCGAGTCGGGGCCGACCACGCAAAGCTCTTGTTGCCATGTACCACAGTCAAATTAGCGGCGATAAAAATGCTATTAAAATTCGAATCAAGAAAAGTAATCTGGCAGCTCAGGTTCAGGTATGTAAAGCGTCGAAAATTTTAAGCTTCCATTATGACCTGAGGACTTTTCATTCAGCTTCCACCAAATAAAAAGAAAAGCGGCAGGCGGAAAAGACACAAGATCAATTCAGACACTGACACATCGGACACCGAGAGTAAACGGAGACGTAACAAAGCGTACGTCGAGACAGAATCAGACGTTAGCAGCACGCAAGAACCGGTGGAGCAAAGTCAGTGGGCCCATTTGCCCCAAGATATCCTCTATCGTATATTTCAAACTCTTTGTGCACAGGAAGGTTGCCTGCCTTTACTTGTTAGGTTGTAAACAAATGCTTTGCGTTCATATTTTATGGTTTTACATGCTGGAATGATTTTAGATTGTGCCGAGTTTGTAGGCAGTGGCGGGATGTTGCCCTGTCGCCACTTCTGTGGCGTAACATAGATCTGAACTGGGTACGTGAAAAGCTTCGTACTGATCTCAAGCTTCATTGGCTAATTCAGAATCGACTCATGTCTTGTCAAGATTTGAACCTAGGTAAGTTTTGTTTTAGTGCATGCGTACTTTGGAAAATCTCTTACCACCACGATATTGAGAACGCCTGAACACGTATATCGGCAACTAAGCTGCCATCTTCAGTAGGAACTTGAACTAACTAAAGTAACTTGGCTGAGGGATACCTCTGAAAGAATAAATAATATAATTAATGATCTGTCCTTTTGAAGCCTAGGCCATATCCATTTTTTTATCTCGCGGTACACTTGAATCAATTACTAAAATTATACAGTATACTTAAAAATCTATCATAATTTTTGCCGATATGCTTTAAATGACATTTTACTGATACATATGCAAAGAGAGATGTGTCCAACTCCCTTTTAGAAAAATTTTTGATACCTTATTTATTTGTGATACTTTGGTACTAAAAAAACCATTTTCTATTATTTTTATAATAGTAGTTATTTATTATCTTTCTCTAATTTAAATACATTTAATGCCATATCTGAACTTGGCATTGTTTTAGTATGTTTTTTGTATGAGGTTGCTTTGTAGAAAGGCATCAAATCATCTTTCAAGGTTTCAAGCCGCCACCTATTCTTGTTCTTTATATTATTCATTGCAGAAAAGCTCGATTCGAAGAAGTGCTTCAATTATTTTATTTTTAATATTGGGTAATTCACTTCGAAGAGACAACCAAAATGAAACAGTATATGTTGTTGAATGTTTAAGTTAACCCTCTGTACTTTTGTATCCCTGTTAACATCTTCTTCTGTAGTGTTTAAATTTGCCAATTTGCACACACTTTTGACAAATGGATCTCTTATCCAATCCAAGGATATGGCGATTGAAAGAAAAATTTGCAATATTTGTATTAAGTAATGTAAAACTTTGTAAAATTAGATCCATAAAATTTCTATCCAGTTGCACATCATTGTTAGTTCACATATTTCTGCTGCATTTTGTCTTCTGATTCTTGCTTCTAAAAGCATGAGTTTTTCTTTGAAAGTGTTAATTTTAGCGGTAGAAGTAAGAATATTTTCATGATTTCCTTTATCAAGTGTGTTCAAAGATTGAAACAAACCAGCAAGGAATACAACTTTATAGCACCAAAGCTTATCACTTAGAAAATCAGCTAACTCAGATTGTTGAGTTGTCCAGAAAGGTGGAACTTCCTCTTTTAGTTCATAAAATCTTGATAGAACTCGCCCAAGAGACGACCACCTAACTTCTGTTATATAATAGCTACTGCATGCGAGAAGTTTCTATTGTGGAACATAACTAGTGCTGCAAACATTCTTGATTATAACGTCTTATTTATAATATAATTGATGATTTTGGCCGTCTTGTCTAAACTCTATTCGTTGAGCATTGAGCTAGAACGTCAACAAACGCACGTGTTTGACTCATCCGAGCGCGCGCTGTGATTGGTCTACGCTAGATAACGCTAATGCCTAATTACTTAGGGAGTAATTGACGCTCAAAACCTTTACTTTGCACTCGTAATTACCGGATTAAGTTTGTGTGCTTTTTGAGCTGTGTTTATCGGTTTTCGGAGCGTTTGCATAGTGCCTGGTGCTTATTTTCCTAAAATGGAGCAAGTTGTTCCAGAAATGTGTAGTCGTAGGGGGCGTCCTACTACTTTAAATGAAAAACAATTAATAGTAAAATTGTATAATTCGACGTTAGAAGAAAATCCTGAGATTTTACTGACTGACATTGTACAATTTGTTGCTAAAACAGTGGGTGTTAGTGTTGCAACAGTAAAAAGAATTTTAAAGGAGTTTCGGGATACTAAAACTTTGTCTTCTCCAAAATCTCCCGGAGTTAGAAAAAAACTCTTAGATGAAACTGATGATGCTGTTCTCTTTGCAATTCGTAAGAAGATACGTGCTGTTTTTAAACAAATTGTAATTTTTCTGTATAATATGCGAAACTTATTCCTAAACTTGCATTTCTGAGCTTGGCAAATTTCTGTGTAGGTTCACGAATTTTTTTTTCGGAACAAATACCTACCTGAAATGGAATTTTGACGGTCATTAACAATGATGACCAATTGCCGAGTTTTAAGAGGTCGACTTTATATGGAATATTAAAAAAATTAAATTTTAAATGTTCAACTCGCTGCCGTCAATCCATGTTAATGGATAGAGAAGATATTATCGCGTGGCGTCGAAATTATCTTAAAACTATCCGATAATATCGGGAAGCAGGTCGACTAATTTTTTATACCGATCAAACTTGGGTAACAAATGCTGGTAAGCAGATGTTTCCAAGTCCATAAAACACCTTTACTTATTCAGAACCACCAATTCTTCTTGAATAGAATTCTGAACGTTAATTTAGAAACGCAAGGAATATTACGTAAATACACATCTGGTAAATCAACACACCTGTCAAGCGTTTGTTTACGTTCTAGCTCAATGCTCAACAAATAGAGTTTAGTACTTTTTTCAATTCCGGTACTATTGATTTTGATACTAGTACTTCTCTGTGGAGAAAATAATGAGTAGAAGCAATTCTGGAATTCTTTTTTTGAACCAAATAGTCGGATAGTCCACATAAGGAAGATCAATCTTTATAAATCCTTAGAAATAGAAGTCTTCAATTAACTTGTATTCAAAAATCTTGCAACACACTTGTGCACCTCTCACGGTACGCCAGTCTGCTGTGGCACACCGGTTGAAAATGGTTGCACTAAAATGTCGAGGTGACTTCTGCTTGCTTCAGCTTTTTCTTATATACAAATTTTTATCACTGCTTTTAGTTCTTTGCCATTTCTTTGGCTGAATTCTAGTTACCTTCTGTCTCTGTTAGGATAGCCTCTGCTGAACTGTTCCACGTTTGTTTCGGTCTTCCATTTCTATTCTTTGCTACTGATCTGGTGCAGCCTCCCATATCTTCTTTACTTGTCTGTACTTTCCTATTTTTACTAAGTGACCGAACCACATCAGTTTTTTTTCTTTAAGTGTTTCTTTAACTTATTTAACCTTTAATTCTTTCCTTATCTTCATTTCTTCTTCTTTCTATCTTGCAGTTTTAACACTCTTCTGAGATGTTTCATTTCGGCTGCTTGTAGTATTTCTTGCTGTCTATCCGTTTGTATCCAGTTCTCCCCTCCATATAGCAAGACCGACAGGTATATTTTTTGTAAATCGATACCTTTGTGTTTTTTGTTATCTCTTTGTGGTCAAGGAATTTTCTCTGTAGTGCGCGGTATGTGCCGACAGTATTCTTTTATTTAGACCTTTTTTGATTTGTTCTTCACTATTAACTATATGCTTCCTAAGTATTTGTAGGATTCTACTTGTTCCATACTGTCATCTTCAATTTTCACGCTAATTTCGGTTTGGTTTTTGCTGATTACCATAGTTTTCTCTACTTTTAGGTATAAATTCTGTGGTTTCCATATTTTTAGGTTTTTCTCCAGATTTTCCCTGAATTGGCAAACAGTACGATGCATCTGCAAATGCACAAGTCTCCAAGTATAAATGTTGTAGATTCTTGTATCCCACTACAAATTTCTCCATTTTGGTTTGGCACTCTTTAATTGCATCATTCATTGCAGAAAGAAATAAAAATAAGCTTAAGACATCACTACCTGGTGTAACTCCCTCTGTGGTGGTGAATTTCATCAGTAATCTGTTACTTGTTCTTACATGGCTGATGATCTCTTGTTTCTTAGACTCTCCCGTATTTGGTTCAATAGTCAAAATACCCTAACTAACCTAACATATTACTAGGCAGGGTAGGGTGTCCATTTGAGAAAATAGAGCAGATTTTGCGACTAGCTATTACCCTGTAAAGCACATTGAGTTGTTTCAAGTGACCTCCCAGTTTTGAAAACTCTTTATAAACTGTTAACTCTCAAGACCTACATATCAATAATTTTTTTCAGGAAATTGGAACTGATTATCTTTAATCACTGTAAAAGAACACAGCAACAACTATCTTCTACAATGTAGATTCTACATAATTAAATATCGCAGAATTAAATCTACATAACTTTACATTGGTTTAATCACCAACTGACAGACGACCCTGTAAAATCAAAATTATTATTATTAAAATGTGCAGCTTGTAGTTTTGCATAACTCTGATTAATAATATATTCCAGTATTTTGACTATTACAACTCAATCCAACGCACTGTTTGAGCTCCCTGTAGTTTGACTTAACATTGTAGAAATTTCTGTCACCAAATTTGCACAAACACATTCAAAATTTTAGAGCGTTACAATTTCTCACAAGTAAAAGTCTTTTTATTCCCAGAATATTTTGAGGCAATTTATGATATTAGTATCAGTGATATGGAAGCTAGGTAGATGAGTAATGACTAGGCTCAGGTTAATTATATAAAATTCCAGACGGCCACAATAAAGCTAGAGAGTCGTTGAAAAAAGCAGGAAATGTTGAATGATTCACTTTGTCCAAGACTTGTAAAGTCTGCAGATATGATTTATTTTTTTCTTCGTTAATCTCTAATATATCAAACACAAAATTTGCTAGGCAACTTTGTTCTGCATCAGTTGTTTAATCCAAAGACACCCAAATACTGTGATCCATTACTTTTTCTCTTAATTTATGTAACGTTGCTGCATATAACTCGGAAATATATTTTTTTTAATGTCTATTCATCTGGAATAGTTATTCTGTTTCATTTATTTTTCCAAAAAATTGCAAAGAACTTCACTCTTTAATTTAGCCAACGGATTTTCAGCGCAAATAAAAGCTTTACAAATTTCTTCATTCAATCTGAACGTTTAGGTCCAGGCCTTGGTGAGGCAGAAATTAACACTTGACGTTGGTTATTCTCCCTTTTCCGATTTTTATTACTTGAATGTTTTGCGGGATGGAGACGCAGCAGGAACTTCGCAGTATTTACAAAATAACAGGCGCCCATCTGTTGTGAAATCATCATAGTCCCTCACAAACTGGTTTAAAATGGCACTTATACACTTTTTTTCTTTTGGCATCTTGAAGATGTTAACACATTATTGGAACTAGTAGGCAACTGATTGTTGATGAAATGATGGATTGTTAAACTTTCACAGGTTTTCCCGTTAACGCAACAGGGCCACTCAAACCCTGGTAATCCTCTTAGCATTTCCAAGTATTCTGGTTTTTCGAAGCTTAACAACTAAGAAAGTATCTACCTATTCAAAATACAGAATGGATGAGTTTAGAAGATTATTTAAAATTCCTGGGAATTCCCAGACCACTTGACGAAGTGAATCTGTGCTTGATAGCAAAAAATTGTATAAATATGCAGTTTAAACAGACAAGTGCTGCACTAATGCTCAAAACAATTAAAAAATGCATTTATTATCAAAAATGTCTAAAATATGCAAATATGCAAATGGATAATTATCCTAAGTCTAGTAATGACCGTATGTAATGTATATTTTGAAGGCAATTTTGAAAAAAGAAGTACCTGATGATAAAGGACAAAATATGTTTACTGCACTCAAAGATAGTGGATAGAGAATCATTGGTGGTGGGCAAAATTAATACGTATATAATATACATTTGAGATGGTAAAAGAATTTTTAGAGGCAGTCGAATTCTAAATTGTTGGAGACAATATTAAAAGAATGTTAAATGAAGTATTTCTCAGCATTGATTCCATAAAATATACCACACTTACTGCTTGAAACTAAAAGGGCCTTAATGACGGTCATGCCTTTGGTAGGTTTCATAGAAGAAGATCATTGATCGATTTATACCACCTATCAACATTTTCATTAGTAGTACAAAATGCTTCACCATTCTGTATTAATGGAAAGTACATTGCCTTTTCGATAATTCCTACAAAACAACGAAATATCTGAAAATATACAAATAAGTACAATTAATATAGATTTCAAGTCTGACAAATTCCCGTAGAATATAGAGTATGAGGTAGTAAAAATTGGCTTCATAATTTTGACCTTGATATTTAGTTTATTTAAATATTACGTCATTGATTAACATGCTACATTTTAGAAATTCAATGTTATCTGATTTTGCAAGACTAGAAAAATGTATTCCATATAATAATTGTAAACGGTAATAACGTATCGTTTTATTCTTATTTTTTAAATAGAGATTGGTTTGTCTGAAATGTTCTAACATATTTTTCATGAAAATAGGAGAATGGAAGGTGAGAAACATACAGTTAGCTTTGGAAGCATTAAGTGAACATTGCCCTGAATTAAGAGGACTCACGCTGAGTGGTTGGAAAGGGCTGAACGCCGATCACCTTAAATATTTAACCACTGAATTCGGTAAACTGGAAAGACTGGATCTTTCTTCTATAAATGTAAGTTTGCAGTTATCAACTTGTTTTAGAGTAGAATTTTAAAATAATGTGTTACAGAACACATCAGCCATCAATGCACAACCACTGGTAGGGCTGGCACAGTCGATGAACAGCCGGCTTACACACCTAGTGTTGGCTCATAACAAGCTGGCCGGATTTACACAAATAGTGGCAGCTATTGCAGTAAGTTTTATATACAGTACGTTCATGGAATGGTCTATGTTTGCTCTGATTTATTTGAACATAATAATAGTAAAGTAGTAAGGTCCAAAACAAAAAAAAGATTGAAGTAACCAAGATATTAGACCATTTTATTTTTGTTTTTTTTTTGGATTTATTGAGCGGCCATGGAAAATTGTAACAAATGTGGATTATTCAAGTAACACAATTTTGTATTCAAAATAATAATAATAATAATAATAATAATAATAATAATAATTTGTTTATTTCAGTAACACTTAGATACAAGTTTAGAAATTTTTCTTATCATGTTATTTCAAGCTAACATTCACTGAAGGTGCAGTGCTCCTGTGCGTGTAAGTTAGCTACATATCCTCTATAAAAGTATATAAATAAAATAAACAAGTAAAATAGATACAAAAATAAACTGTATAAACTGAATAAACTAGTATACACTTAAATAAAAGTTAATATAAAGATTAATATAAAAAGTATGTATACATTAATAACTAGAAATTGCACAGTTAGGAACTGTTTAGTCTCGGTGACGATGAATAAGTTGTCTAGGGGTGTTGTTGAGCCATGCCTTTATTTGTTTTTTAATTCTTTTTATGTTTCCCGTTAGTGAGATTATTTCTGAGGGGAGCAAATTGTAATATTTTACTGCCAGGTAATCAAAACAACGTTGTCCAATAGCTTTTTCTTTTCTTGGCAGGTCTACTTCTTTCCTCCACTTTGCCCTTGTGTTAATGCTATGTTTTAAAGGTCTAAAGATGTTGTTTTTTATGCTGTATATAAGAATGGTTTGACAGTGTAGTTGCTTTAAGTCCATTACTCTTGCCTCCTTAAAAAGTTCGTCAGTGGGATATCTGTGTTTTTTGCCGTGTATTATTTTTAATAACTTTAAGCATTTTATAATTACGAGGGTTGTCCCTAAAATAAGGTCTCCAATTTTTTTTTCACAGAGAATAACACGTTTATTTGCAATGAGTTATACATTGTTGGAAAGCCTGGACTTTCTACTATTTTTCTACATAATCCCCGTTGCGATCGATGCATTTTTGCATGCGGTGTAGCATTTTTCGTATATCCGTGTCATAGAACTCTCCCGCCGCGGCGCGCAGGTAGCGTACAATCTCTTCTTTCAACTCCTCGTTGGTCCTGAAATTCATCCCAACCAGGTGTGACTTCAATGCAGGAAAGAGATGACAATCACTTGGTGCTAGGTCCGGGCTATAGGGGGGTGCGTGACGTTATCCCATTGCACGGCGAAGGTTCTTCAAAGTTTGACAGTAGCGATCAGCGTTTATTGTTGTCCCGGTAGGCATGAACTCGCACAACAATATCCCCTTCCTATTCCAAAACACAGTCACACACTCTTTGTCGGCAGACAATGTTTGTTAAAACTTTGGCGGCTTCGGCGATCCTGAATGCTGCCACTAACAGGACTGTTCATTTGTGTCTGTTCTCTGGTGTCGTGTAATGTACCCAGGTTTCGTCGCCAGTGACAATTGAATCCAAGAATTCCTCGCCCGCTTCTACGTAGCAATCAAGAAATTTGCGGGCCGCTTCAACCCGTTGCCGTTGGTGATCTTTGGTGAGCATTCTGGGGACCCACCTTGCACACACCTTGTGATAATGCAAATGTTCTACCAAAATCTTGTCAGTAGTAGTCTTACTCACATCAGGGATCAATATGCACAGTTCGTGAATTGTCACCCGTCGGTCTTCAAGCATTACTCTCTCCACTTTTGCAGTCATTTCGTCCGAAACCGATTTAAACTCTCTGCACCATTTTCGCACGTTTTTGATATCCATACACTTCACATAACTGTCGATAATTTTCTATAGGCGTAGTGTCCTTAACACACAAAACACGAATCACAGAACGTAACTCACACCTGGCAGGAGCGGCGAGTGGAAGCTCCATCGCGGTTGGCAACCCAAGATTAAGTGTTGCAGACAGTTCGGAGTGGTGGGGATTTGTAGGCGGGGAATCAAGCTACACGCCAGTGTTGCCAGATCTTGCGTTAAAGTGTTCCTCGCGACTCTAGCGCCTTGGAGACTTTATTTTACGGACAAACCTCGTAAATGAAAGTTTGAAATTTCAAAAAAAATTTTTTCCGTAACCTAACCTAACTACACACATGCATGCACCAAGGCATTACAATCTTCTTCTTCTCGTATCATTATGCCTCTCGGTGTCAGATTTAGGACTATGTGTCCTCATTACCCATATCTTCCACTGTTTTCTGTTCCATGTTAGTATTTACATTTCATTTTGTGTTTTTTCCCTTAGGCTTCCTATCTCTATCTGTGCCATCCAGGATTTCCTAGGTCTTTCCTCCTTCTTTTCTTTAGTCTTCTTGCTTCTAGTCCTTTTTTTGCATGTAATCTTTGGATCCATTCTTAATATGTTTGTTCTATTTTCTTCTGTATTTGCTCCTGATCCAACATCTCTTTTTTCCTCGTTCTGTATTCTGTCCCTTTTTGTCGTACCAGTTATCTTCCTTAAATTTTTCATTTTTGTGTCTATTATTTTGTTGTACTTTTTCTGAAGTGTCTAGTTTTCGCTGGCATATAAAAAAAAGTTAGTACTGTTGCGATCTTAATTAATTTCACATTTTTATCTGTCTCCTTTTTTTCCCAGTGTCAATCTGTTTAGTGCATATTAAATATTGTTTCTCCTTCTCCCTGTGTTCCTTATTTCTGCCTCTATTTTTCCATCCTCAATGATTATGCTTCCCAAATATTTATATAATGTAACTTTTTCCAGATGGATCACTTTGCATTTTATTTCTTTATTTAGCTCTTTTTCTTCTCCACTCACTATCATGGTTTTACTTTTTACTTAAGATGCATAGCATTTCCTATTATGATATCTAGAGGCTTTCATGAATCTCCTCTTCATGGTTAACATATTATGCCTGTTAACCTTCTCAACTGTGATAATTTGGAGTACGGCCATTCCAACTTGGTAACTGAAATGGTATATATAGATGGAACTGCTAACGGATATTATTCCCACCCATCTGTAGTCACTAATGACTGCTTTTGATGGTTATTCCGTCGGATCTTGTAAATAATGGGATTGGGAAATAATGCGTTATATAGTTTTATTAATTTAATTAAATTTCTATATATTCACACAAGAAAGTTAGCGAATGTACACTGTTCCTACGAACAGACTGCATATTGTTGATTGATATTTATTGTTTTATATCTCCATCTCATACAACAGTCTGTTATGACATTACAAATCTCTTAGGTTAGATTTTAGGGCGCTAACCTCAACCTCAACCTCAAGTAGAAGATGGCAAATAGACCACTATTTTTATATCAATTCATTAAAAACCATTTTATGTTACCGTCTAACCTTGTATAGAAGCTGAATAATGGATTTTTCACTATACTACGGCTTTTAAAATTAAAACACAATGAAGTTTGCAATAATTGTTGTGAGCTCAAAATACCGCTGTTGGACAGTTACTGTGATTATGTGCAACCATTAAGATGGTCAAGCAGACACTCTTTTTTCGAAAAAAAACTCCACTTTTATTTTAACGGAAGAACACTTTTTTATGTTAATTCTTTCTTCCTTCCAGGCAAATTGTCCGAACTTGCAACTATTAGACATATCTAATATTCGAACATTTGCTCATAACACTGCTCTGCTTCACATTGAAAAACTACAGACTGGATGTCCAAAACTTCGGGTACTACGAATTACTAACAGTCAAGTATGGCTTGCGCCCATTAGTTTATCGAATCAGGTAAATTATTTCCCTTTACCGTTTGCACATGCAATGAGTTTCATTGAATTTCAGGTGGCCTCGCCAGGCTTTCCCATGCTGGAGGAGCTTTCCTTGGCTGGTATCGAGGATGATCAAATTACTGCTCGTTCAATAGATGATGACGGCATAGAAAGAATTCTAAAAAACAGCAATAAACTTCGTTTGTTAGATGTACGTGGCTGTCTGCGACTTACAGATTCAGGTTTAGTACGAGTACCTGCCTGGGACCTGGAACATCTTTTCTTAAGTGGTTTGCTTTTCAATTTTAACCAAAAAATATTTATAATTGTTAAATTTTCTAATTTGTAGCATGTTATGTGACACGGATACAAAATTCCGGTTTGGAATTAATACTGCAGAAATGGAGCCACAGCTTACTTGAAGTGGACTTGGCTTGGTCTACAGCAACATCTTCACTGGATGCCGCTGTTTTTGT
>JABXWE010036647.1:0-10851 GCA_014611495.1 Limonius californicus
AGAAAAAGAGAAAACTGACATATTGTTCTACAATTCTACCGTTTATACATTTTACTTTACGATTATGTAAAACAGAACTTTATAAGATTATTATTTGTAAGTGTTACTGTTCCTCATTTTTGAATAAAATCATTGTCTAAGTGAATTTAATTTGGAGAGTATCACATAAATTATATTATACATTGGTTATACTATTTTGAATATAGTTAAGACATTTGTTTGGTGTTGCATGGCTTACTCTTATCGAAAATTCTGTAGCTAGAGAAATCACATTATCAAATACATAATTTGTAAAATAATAATTAAAAGCAATTGAAGCAAAACCTATTTGTTTTTAGACACGTTTGGATGTGTGCCAGATATCTGATTATGGCTATGTCGTTGGGTTGGCAACAGTAAAATTATGTGCAAAAACGAGCCACTAATGTCCAAAATCCAACTCGGAGCCGAAATCGGAGTTTTATACGAATACATATCTGTTGAGGACAGAAGTTAGATTTGTTGCTATTGTTATAAAGTGTGGAACTTCAAAGCTCCCGGTGAAATTCAGGGGTGTCACGAACAGTGCTGCCAAGCGTGGCCGCACAAAGCACAAAGTTGGTTGCACATTCACATTCGTCTGCGTATTGACGGCTGACCAATGGTCACTTTATAAACTTTGAATTGACTGTCAGCCTTTATTCGCGGAATTTAGATATCATTTCTAAATTAACTCCATGAGTGTGCGATTGACATCGAACGCAAACGATTTTCAACGCAATTTGCATTTAATGCCCACGCATACGGGCAATTCCACTTTTTTGGTTGCTCCTCCTTTTGAATATTGGAACGAGACCGAATCGAATGTCGGCAGGACTTAGGGAAAGAACTATTAAGAGGCAAATAAAATAAGATGTTTACGATCAACCCCCGTTTGACCCAATTTTAAGGTTCGTATCTCATGTTTCGGCATTAACACAGACTCGCTAAGCCCACACATGTTTGCTTAACACTCATGTTTGATCCGACTCTTTGGCGGTGCGATGTGTGAATTTTTGGTGTTTCAACCTATTAAAACTAATTTGCAGAACATGGATCGTGTTACCACCGCTGGAGGGTACCTTACCAGCTGGTCATCTCGGTTAAAGCGTCGGAATTTGACAATAACTTCGGTTTCTTATATCCTAAATAGTGTATGGCTACCGCATTCTTTTACTATTGACTAAAAATTGCTCTGGCGAACTTGTGGGAAACATGTCCGGATGAAATAATTTTAATGGCTGTATAAATTTGATAATGATTTTTTAAAACTAGAATGTTTTCATCGGATTACTTCCGCCATATAACAATTATTTGTTTAGCAACTAAATCGGTATGGAGCTTTCGCGGTATTCCTTCGACAAGACCAAGACTTCGACATGACTGGTTTAGTCTTAATCTTGAAAAATCCTTGCATCAGAACTTTGGTATCGCCTCTAAAATCCATTTTAAAACGTTCCCTTAACACTAATCTGGAAAAAGTCTTAAACAAGAGAGCTTTTCTTAGTCTTGCGACTAAAACATTAGTCTGTTAGTCCTACGCTGGTCTGAAGAAGACCGATATCAAGACTTAGATTTGTTTTGGTCTTGAAAAAGCCTGGAAGTGTAGGTCTTGGTCAAAAACTAAGGCGAGTTTCTGTGAAACATTTCTTGGTCGTAAAAAAGGCTTCACGTGGTTTTGCCTTTATTTTACAGCCAAAATCAATCAAACCATGACTGTTGTCTATTTGTCTTGTTGTCTTGTCAGTTTTGCAACCAGAATCAGGATGAATATCTTATTCTTATTTTAGTCTGGAGGAAACCTTCCATGTGGAATGTTTCCTTGGATTTGAAGTCAACTCCAAGACCAAAGTATAGCTCTCTTAATCTTATTGCGGTCTTGTGGCCAAAATTAAGATAAAAACGCGACTCTTTTCCACTTGTCTTGTCTTGTGCTTGAAAAAGAAGGTTGTTCTTGAAACAATTTTATTATTGGTTTTGCGACCAAAACCAAGACATCTTGAAACAATCTTGGGCAAGCACTCTTGTCTTGTCTACCAGAATTAGGGTAACACCATGGTTTTTATTTTTTAGTTTAGTTTGGAAGAAGTCTTAAACAAGTAGTCTTTTCTCAATTTTGCGATCAAAATAAAAGTCAAGAAATTACTATTTTACCCATGCCCTAGTATGGAAAAAGTCTTAAGTAACATATTTTTGGTATTGTAAGCAACAGTGTGTTGGTAGTTAAGTTGGTAGACCGCTCGCTTTCTGAGTAAAACGTCGATTCTGGCTTGGGTTCGAAACCTAAGCATTACTATGCAGATTTATAAAAATCTTGTCTACAACCCACTACCGTAGAATCTTAATGCTAAAAACCTTCTCTGGATTTTCTGTCGTTCAGATTCGACGTTAAACTGTAGGTCCCCCGTGTGTCTAATTTAGCGCTGAGGAGAAAGACGTGACAGAGAAGCGGGCGATGCCCAGCAGTGGGGCGAAAAGGCTGCCAATGATGAAGCAAAAGTAAAATATGATTTTCTTAGCTCTCCCTTTGTCATAAAACCCTTCATTAAACAGTATTACATTCGTCTTCCTGATAAAATGAAAGTTTGTTAGACATGGACCAATTTGAAAAACATGCAGGTCTTGATCTTGGAACCAAAAAAGGCCTAGTTTTCTTACCCTTCCTTTCGTCTTGCGACAATAATCAATATCAATATCCATCAGTATTGCTAGAATTGTATTGATGTAGAAAACGACTTGAGAATTAGTCAGACCTTGGTCTTGAAGCCAAAAAGACCACGAAGACGTGGTGATCTAATGTGAGATTTTCTTTAACATCTCTTGATCTTAAAAGAAGTTTTATGTAGCCTTGGTGTTGTCTTCCATTCAAAATTAAGGTCAATCAATGTATAACTTTTTTCAATTTAAGTTGATGTGGAAAAGCAAGTAGGTAGTACTTGGTTTTGCGGTCAAAACAAATACATTCTTAAACGTGGACTCCCTAGTCTTTCGTTCGTCTTAATGCTAAATGAAGATCAATGTGCATTAGACTTGTGTTGCCCTGGAAAAAAAATTGAAAAATAAGCAGGTTCTTGCCTTGAGATCAAGATTAAGTTCAAACCACGATCATTTTAAACTTTGACCGGAAAACTGTTTAAACAATCAGTTTCTCTGCTTTTGGGGATGTCAATCTTATTCATGTCTTGGTTTTAAAAAGTTTTGGACAATTAATTAATCTGATATTAGTTTTTATGACCAAGCCCAAAACGTGGTCATTTTAGCCTTAAAAATCAATTAATTACTCTGATGATCATTGCAACAAAACCGAATCGCCACTCGCTTAGTCTTGCATAAGTCTTGAATCAATACATTTTTCTTAGGCTTGTGACTAAAGTAATGCATGGTTGTTTGATGAAAAAAGTCTTGAAGAATCTCTATTGATTTTGTGTTGGCATAGAAACTCTTTGAGTTATAGGTAAAACGAGGGTTTGCTCTTCTAGTTTTGGTCTTGATTTGATCTTGCGACCAAAATCTTTGGTCTGATGTATTTTAAATATATTTCAAACATTGAATTGAACGTTTGATGTGGATTAATATCTGTGACGTACTATAACATCATTTGGATTTCAGACAAAAAATGTTCAACGAAATTTCTTCAACAACTTGTTCCAAAACATTGAGGTATTCATCGGTATTTGGACGATTTGGTAGGCAAATTGGTCCAACGAGTCTGTGGCCACATTGACGGAAAACCTTCTTTGGTGACCATATTCACGAAATTCGTGTGTGGTTTCTTCAACCCAATAGTGATTATTAAGCATATTAAACACGCCAGCTCTGGTAAATATGCGCTCATCTCTCCAAAGAATACGTCTTAAGAAGTCACCATTGTCACGAATTCTATTTTAACAAGTGCAAAACAAAACTCAAACATGATATGTTATTATTTTCATATTAGAGAGGCTGAATTTTGCAGACATGTTATGGATAAAGAAGGTTTTCTCCTAGAACCAAATGGAGGGATGTTACTAGGGATATTTAATGTTGCAGCTAATTGCCGGATACTCACAGAGGGATCTTCGTGTGTTGCGTCTAAAATTTATTCTTTCGGTTGTATTGTGCGCCTTTGCCTTGGTCGACCAGCGTTTGCAACTCTTTTCACAAACTAACAAGTTTCATGGTCCAGCATTAAAAATGCATTTTCTCTAAGATGCCTTCGGTTTGGAAACCGTGCCCGGTATTTTTTTTCTGTCATGTTAGCATTTCCATTAGAGAATCCGTATCGGTATACTCATTGATGATAAAATTAATTATAAGTGAAATAAGATAACAAAAACGAAACACAGAAACACAAGATCTAATGAAAGCTATGTAAATAATCAGAGATAACACAAAATTAGATCAAGCAAATCGAATTAATTTGATTTTGTAGTATCAAAATTTGACAATACCATGGGGTAAATAAAGAAATGTCAAAGCAAACTTTTCAGACAGAAAGGCTACAACTTGTAACGCCTAGAAACAAAAAAAAGAAAGAAATGCTAACTAGGAGCAATACAGCCAACTAAAATTCACTTTTAAAGGTCCAGGCATCAAGGACAGGGTTCTACCAGCTACAATCGAAGAAGAGAGGTTAGATAAGTCTAGGCGCCACCTGTTTTAAATTACCCTTCGCCGTTGAAGATAATACGATGTAAAACACGAACCTTCCTGGAGTTCGAACTTACCTTGCTTCGGCAATTGCTCAATTTGATACAAGAAAAGAGATATAATACAACAATACACAATCAAACACGACAACATCAAGTTACCAAACTTTAATTTCCGTTCAATAATAATAATCCTGTCGAACACAACCCAACATGAATTAACATAAATATATATATATATATATATATATATATAAATTTTTTATGGGTAATAGTACAAATACGTCGGATAATGCACTCCAAAATTAGATTAAAACAAAAGTAAGGAGCTGGGAAAGCTATCAATTCACCAATACAAATAGCGTCCAAATCCGCCAAGTATTCAACGTTTGTCGAGGCCTCGCGAACAAATACACAGTTAAAAAATACCTAAATCGTGGTATTAGGTACCGACGCACTCGTTAATCAAAATCAAAACTTTTCGGAATATTCCCCCTAATTGTTGAGTTCTAAATAAAAAAAAAGGTTTGTGTACACTGTCGACCATTTGACAAAAACACGCAAAATTTCGTTATATTACATATAAACCAAGAACAAAATTTATCTTTGGTTGAAACTGAAATCACAGTACCTCATAGAACTCAATTATCCAACCATTAATTTACAGATACAGAATAATGTTGATGTTGACCCCTTTCTGGTTGAGATTACAGTTTTCCGAATTTCCCTTGTACAACCAAAAATTATTTAAGAATTAAATACAATCGAAACGGACAGACCTGTAATGCTTATCAACGCCGCTGATAGTTCGAACTGCGATGCATCAGCTGCATTCTGCATGCGGAGGATAAACTCCAATCGCTTCGAAATATCTCCAGGTCTCCTTTATTTTAATTGAAGATAGATAATTTCGGTCGTATAGTATTCGTCTAATTAAATTCAATTGACTTAGAAATAAAACATTAGATTTGGATTTTTCCATGCTTACCAAAAGATGTAAAACTGGCGAAAAGAACTTTCTCAAATTAACACAAAAATCGGGATAACTCCCTGGAATTTGTATCACTACTACTGATATAAAAATTCCACAATTGCGGTCTTGAAAATTAAATTAGGAAACTTCCCAAGCCTTAGAACGACTTCTAAACAAAATCCAAGAACACGTGCACTTGTATGAGAACTCAAAAATAATGAATACCTACATTTCAGCTTTTTCTATTAACAGATATCGATTAATAACGCACCTTGAACGACCGGATGTCCAAATTTTGGATGCAAAAGCAGGAAGCATGGTACAACATTTTTGTATTACTTTCGACTTCGGATTTGCAAGAAACATCGCCACGTGTAGCTTTTTCTTTAATTTATATACACTCTGTATATGCCAGAAACAATAGAACCAAGCAAACTGAGTTTAATCACCACCTTAAAATAATAGATTATGTAAGTTTGGGCATGATTTTCAACGAAGATCTGTAAAGAATCTACAACATTAATAAAAGATCAAAACAAAATAAGAGCTCTCGCCAAAAGAGATTACAAACTACAAGAGAGAAAAACATAATTCTGAGAAACGGCCTGTCTTCAAGTAACTATGATTTGAAGTTAAAATAAATAAGAATCATGTTGACAACTGGAAGATTTAAGCCTGAGGTTCTAGGAGATCGCTTCCAGCATGTTTTCCTATCAAACCGTGATCATAAAATCCCTAATCCAACAACTGAAAAAGTTCATACAATAAATGTAAAAAGAGTTCTGTCTTGTTAGAACCAACGGTTTCAACTCGTATTGATCCTTCCTTTTTGGAAGGAAAATATAATAGGACTTTAGGAAACTTTATCACCTAAAAGGATTAACTTTTAGTGGATTTATTTAATGAAATTAGAATCTAAAAAACAGTCTGTCTATTAAGCTTTGTCCGTGAAAAGTAAACATTCTGTTATATGACGAGGATAGATTTGACCCCGTTCCTTAACCCGGAGTAACCCCACGGTTTCAATAAAAAAGATCTCTTTCAAGATGGATCGAAAGAACATAGACAAGGTACTTGAACGTAATGTAGGACTTGGTGGTTACGATAACGGCAGCGGGTGCTCTTGTTTTCGGTAGCACCGACATAACCAGCAGGCAGGTTGTGGTTAGAAGCAGGACACAAGTGTTAAAAGACATAGTGCGCGATGTCGAGTGACTTTTCCCACGACGCATCTTGTCAGTAATCTGGCATAGTTTTCGATAATGAGACTCATTATATGAATGCCACATTCGTATGTGGTAGCGTTGTTTATTGTTTAAAGAGCGTAAAGTAGACGCGAATGAGGAAAAATGGGTAATGAGATGTGTGCGGTTCCGTTTCAGAATGTAGCTACTTTGCTTACAATTTGTCTTATTTACGAAGTGTTACAGAGTTATGTGCAATAAAAATTGTTGGTAGGCAGCGTTTAACAGCCGTGCCAAATTGAAAGACCGTGTAATTTATAAAAGTAATTGATGGCTGAATAGTAGTTTGTAGTAAATTGAAAACTACCTACTAATCATTCCCGAGAGCTCGATAATCCTTCCAGATTCGTGGACCGTTTCATTACCACCGATTCGTTCTCGCTTTAGGAATAAATTAAACAAAATTTAACGCTACGATCGAGCGATCCAATCGATGTCTTCCAAAACAAATTCTCCATAACATTTTTACATATCAGCAATATTGATAACTGCACTAATGTGTGTCGAATCGAGCCAATCGGCCATTGTCGAATGTTATTCTTGCAGTTTGTTTATTTCTCTTACTATGATCGTTTTATTTAAATAATATTCTCTCCACAATATAGTGAACGCAAACAATTACCCAATTGGCGAGAGCAACCCAAACGAAGTTCGTAACTTCTCCCACCGGTGTGGTATGTGTTTAGTGTTCATATGTTAGGAATGTTAATCGATGTATCCATAAACAGTGGGGCGTGTAAAATCTAGGATATAAAATGGATAATACAGATACGGGCTATAAAGTAGAGACAGTGGGCACATTTCACGGAAATCTAATAAAGTGATAAAGAAATTTTATATCATTATCTATGATGAGTTACACTTGTTACAAAATCTACCACGCACTTGCGAACCTGGAGGTCAGATTCTACTTGCCTCTTACCACTCGTGTAATGGTACAGAGTGAGCTAAAATTATAGAAACATCGATTACATAATTATATTTCCATTAAGAAGGTTCTACATACGAATTAGCTATTTTAGTATGATGTTATAACTAGATTGAATTTATTCAGAATATGTTGTTTAAGAATGTCATTTAAAATTAATAAAATTACACGTGTTGAAGATGAAGAACATGAACGCATTTGAGCGTGTAAATACGGCTTTGTAAAGCGTCGTTTACGTTTTTTAAATTGAGGTTATAATTACTGATAGAATACACTGACGCCGAAAATATTCACGGAGTTTACGGTAATAAAAGCCTTACAGTATGTAGAATAGAAACTGGGAGTAGTGCATCATACAGTTGCAGTCAAATGTAATTGCTAAGCGAGTATAAGCAATGCGCAAAACAGGAACATGGCAGTATATTCTGCTTTCCATAGATGCGCTACACACTTTTTTATAATAAGAAATTCTATTATTTCAATTAGTTTGAAGAAATTACATAATGTTTATTATTTTCCGGTTGCTTGAATTTATACTCAATACGTTTTCAAAGTGGAGGTAGCTTAGTTGGCACAGCGCTCGTTTTCGGAGCAAAACATCGATTATTATAGGTGTTGTGCGATTCCCTAACATTACCACGCAGCGTATAAACATTTTATGCTGCAACCCACTATACATAATTCCCTAATCCAATTGGCAACCATGGAAGCTTGACCTATCTGGAATTTCTGTCATTTGGATTCGTTAAACTGTCGGTATACCTAAACGCAGAGGAGGAAAACGTAGGAGATAAGAGGCCGGTACTCAGCAGTGGGACGAAAAGGCTATTAAGTAACGTATAAAAAACATGTTCATGTTCTACGGGTCGCCTGTCGGAATTTCATTTTACTTCCTTTGTCGTAAAACGGATACACTTTTACTTCTTCCCAATTCTATACTCTAAGATATCACCAAATACAAACTTCAAAACATAGTACATGCACTATATTCTTTGAGACTTTCGCGGTTTCTCGAACTGTCAATATTACAATTTACTTTCGGCTTAGACCGCGTCGTCATTTGGGAAGTACACCCAGCATTATCACGTAAGGACCGACCTGTAGCTTGTCTGCTTTTACAAGCATTTGCTCTAGAAGTTTAAGCAATATTTGTTCGTAGGCCCTGCCTGCCTAAACAGGGCCTTGTGCTTAGATATTTAAACCTTGGGGCGGACAAGGATTTGATCTTGATGTATTTTGTTTGCCAGGACAATAATACTTAATCGCCTTATGCCTGTTAGCTGTTTGTGAACCCATACACGCAGGGCCTGCGAACAAATATTGCTCAAACTTCTAGAGCAAATGCCTGTAAAGGCAGACAAGCTACGGGTCGGTCCTAACCTGATAATGCTGGGTGTAGTTCCCAAATGACGACGCGGTCTAAGCCGAAAGTAAATTGTAATATTGATAGTACATGCAGTTTTAATATTAAAAAATATGAGAAAAAGTTCTCCCTTGCAAGGCAATGGCAAACCAGCGAGGTATTCTGCCTAGAAAATCTTCTCTGGTGTAGAAGTTTCTGTACTTCCCGTGGTTCAGAGTTCAGAATAACAAGAGAAAACGTTCATAATATACAACATTACAAAAAATAATGGCCTCCTAGAACGAAACTAATTATGAACTGATAACAGGTTAACAATAAATGAAAAAATAAAACACTGTCGTTACATATCTATTCAACAATTATTTTTTCTGGGTATGATAACCTAAAATTATACATACATTATTCGGTCATTGTTCAACAATTCGTTACAACATTATAAACAAACTAGTATTGTTGCTTTTTTCCGCTTTATTTTAAATGTACAGACTGATTCGCAACGCTTGCAACATTAAGCTTAGGCAGATTATTGGGACAACGTTGGACAAAACGTAGATTGTCTTACTTTAAAAAGATATTACATTGTATTTCGCTAACAACTCCCCGAAATCGTCTTTATTTTAAATCTATCTATTTGTAATCAATGAAATGTTATAGCAATTGTTTTAAAATCAATTGTAGATTTTTGTTTGGATCGTTACAATTACATATAAAAAGAAACAAAAATTAGAAAAAAAATAATAAATAAAAACCAGACTGCTAATTTGACCAGAAATTAAGATTCTTGCAGTTTTCCCGCGGTTTGGAGTGCGCATCAAACAGTAGGTCCCCTATGTTTATATCCATTAATTTATAGGCACACCACAAGCATAGTAGAGAAGCTCGTTATACTTTCTCGAGCCAAAGGACTGTGGAGAGATAGCACCTGTATGTATTTACGATATCAAATTGGGCATCAATGAAGGATTACAATAATAATTTTTTTCGTTATTCAATTGTTTAGATGAATGTAGTATAATAGTTATTGTGGCCTTGACCATATAGAACGAATAGAACGAATGGTGGATACCTTGTATAAAATTTCAAAATACAGTATAAGCAAATGAATATAAGTAAAGTTTGACTGAAAACTAATAAATCAAAGAATGAACATAATTTCAGACCATTATAGAAATTTTGCATAAGTTCCTAGTAAGTATTCACCTGTCTTTGGTAATAATATCTTCAATAGCATTGTGCTTATTGATCGATTAATTGGACCTTCGATTGCTGCAGAAAATCGATTAAATGATTCTTTGATCAACAAATTATTCAATTAATCGGGAATTCGATTACCTAATTATCTGATGAACTGATTATCTAATAAACTGATTATTTATCTATAAGCGATTTAATCGAATATTGTCGATCGATTTTGTTTTCTGCTAAAGCCTAATTGCAAATTATTGCATTTTGTATATTATATAGTCTACCGTATCACTATTGGTGAACCAGAGGAACTTCTTTGAAAGAGATTCATTAATATTTATAATTTAATAGTATCTTTTAAGAGATTCAAGCGGTCCGAAACGAATATCTGATTTTATTCACGCAATCATCTCTGTACCTGTACCTACGGAGCGAGAAAAGAAGAACTTAACATCTTACATTTCAACAACCCAAAAATTAATACATAACTAGACAATTACCAGTATATAACT
>JABXWE010036648.1:0-22192 GCA_014611495.1 Limonius californicus
AACTCGACGCTTCGCGTCTCGTTTTTCAAACTTGGACTCGTGCGTTAAGAAAAGGCCTTATGAAACTAGTTCTTTAATATACTATTAAACCTTGGGGCGGACAAGGATTTGATCTTAATGTATTTTGTTTGCCACGGCAATAATACTTAATCGGTTTATGCCTGTTAGCTGTTTGTGAACCCATACAAACTAACGATTCGCAGGTCATTGCAGCAAATCCAGGAAGCGGAAGTATTTAAACCTTTTTGAGCCAGTCGCGCAGAACGACGGAGTTCTGGTTGACTGTCACCGTTGGGCAAAGACGGGTTCGGTGAAGCGTGATCCTGAGATCGATGATACTTAGGAGTCCTTAGAGGATAAACTACTGGAGTCCAAGCTTTACTGAGTCTAAAATCATCCTCCGTGTTTATGTTGTTAGGTTGTTTCTCAATTTCAATTACTTCACGTATAATACGAGGGAAGTCCTCTGACGAGGCCCGAGCATTGTCAAAGTCCATCTTATGCCCAGTTAAACTAGTATGTTTAGCCACCGCAGATTTTGTGATGCATTTGTGTTTCCAATCACCTTTGTGCTCTGGCAATCTTAACTCGACGGAACGACCAGTTTGTCCGATGTAATTTGAGCCACAAGAGCAAGGGATGTTGTAGATCTCGGCTGATTTTAAATTTGATATATGATCCGTTACGGATCTGAAGCCGTTTCCCAAAGTTTCATTAGTTCTAAAGACTGTCTTTATGCTGTACCTTCTAAGAGCATGCCCAATCGTATCAGTAGTGCCTTTACTGTAAGGTAGAAAAGCTAAGCCTTCCGGAGGTGCAAGTCCCCTTTAGCCTAGGGCTGTTCCGCATTGCGGATTGCTCTGCGAATTTCTGTGGCTGTATAACCGTTTTGTTGTAACGACATCAAGAGATAAGTTTGCTCTTGTTGTAGGTGTTCTGCATCTGAGATTCGGACTGCTCTGGTTGTTAGAGTTTTTAGCACAGTTGCTTTCTGCATCGGGTGATGATGCGAATTTGCGTTTAAATACCTGTCTGTATGTATTTTATTTCTGTAAACTGCGTGCCCCAAGCTACCATCTGGTTTACATGTAAGATGTACCTACGTCTTTTGTGTCCAAAATACATATCTCTTACCACCGGACAAGGTTATAAAAAGTGTCACTGCAAATTAAAATATGCTACCAACAAGGGTTCATGCAGACTCTGCATTGCAGAGCCAACAGGAATAGTGTCCAACTCAAACTGCCATAGTAACTCATCATGCAGCAACAAATAATAATTCGTTAATATACATAGATTGGCTAGGTATAGTTGACAATTGACATGGATGCTAGATTAAAGTTATAAGTGTTAAAATATTCCGCAGATTGACCACTGAGAATGGACAACAATTATCGGGCAATCCTGACATTAGCCAGTCAACTTTCCTACTGACAACAATGACCGGCCAATGTCTTGATTGTCCGATTTCGGTCTTTAATCGTAACATATATGCCAGGAGAATATAGGTTTGAGTTGACATTTTTTATACAGTAATAACTAGAATAACTCAAAGCTAATTAAAAAGAATATATATTTTTCAAAATAATGGTTTTATTTTAAGGACGTGGGAATTGATAAGCAAATGTAATGTTATACATTTACAAACCATTATATTGCAGTCTACAGGAACGCTGGTAAGCAAACTGCATCTAATCTAAAAGCTAATGCATATATTATACAACAAATCAAATTTGTTGCAATATCTTCATATTGTTCTGATTTTAAAAATTAGATAAATTTAGACATTGGGGTGTGTGGATTATATTCTTAAAGAATGGTAGTTTGTAATAAAGTGAAAAATTTCATTAGGTTTACAATTATTATAAACGTAAACTAGTTTTACAGTATTTTAACACTACTTTTGGCAATTTTTATTATCAGTTCGTTTGCTATTTTCAATAATTTTTCAGTTTTTCCAATCTTAGATATGTTAAAAACCCCGCATGCTGTAAGGCTGATTATTAATGTAGCTACGGTGGCAATAAAAAACGCTTATTTGAGCTTATTATAGGTCACTTTAGTAACCCCATAATACAAATTCATTCCAACACTACCGCCGGAGAAAACGTTTTATTGGTTGCCTGCAAATCCATTTCTGTACCGCTTCCATCAGCTCACCCGACTTTAAATTTTTGCCTCCCATGTTCTGTTTAAGGGTGCAAAAAGATAAGTCGGAACTATAAGGTGGGTGAGGCAACACTTCCTATCATAATTTATCTAGCGTTTCTTGCGTTAAGCGGGCAACATGTGGACGAGCATTATCATGGGGAAGGGCCTTTGCTCAATAGTCCACGTCGTTTGTTCTCACAGACTCTCTGAGTCTTAGAAGAAGCTGGTTGTAATATTTATTATTTTGTATTTATAGTATCTAGCAAAATTGGATCTTGAATATCCCAGAATCACTATTTCGGCCAGTTCGAGAATAATATTGCAATGTTCATTTTTAAATTTTATTCGCTACATTGGAATTCTACTGTGGAATGATCTCAATTTTTAATACAAAACTTTCCAGATATCAAAGTCAGTTTTCAAAAATAAATTCCACGATATTTATTTCATTTATAGAACAATGACGTATTTGCGTGATGATTGAGATATAGTTAAGATATTGAGCGGTGGTTTACATTGGCGGGCAGTAGATAAACGGTAAAGCTGATAGTGATACTGGATAAATTTGGATATGTTCAAATTCTTTAAAACTTAAAAGATAGAGATTCAAGGTGTTCTTGTAATTTTATAACGAGAAAGTGTTTTTATTTGTTTTTATTTTAATATTTTGTAAATCAGCCAACATTCATTTTACAAAATCTAAGTTGAGCACTTCTAAACTACCTACATACTGCGGTATTTCTGAATATTCTTAAAATACATATTTTTTATTGTTAAAAAATGCAAATATTAATTAGAAATGTAGAATACAACAGTGGAATCTATTGTTAGTTAGTAACATTTTGTTTTATAACTTGACTATTTTTTTTAAGTTGGTAAGATGTAAGAAAACAAGAAAACACAGTTTCTTTTAAACGCTTCAAGAAGGTGGTATAAATTATTATATATAAATTATTATTAAATTATTATTATTATTAATTATATAAATTATTATAAAATATAATTGCAACGTATGTGTTTAATTAAAACCTCTTTACAAATCTCTCTCATTGATTGTTTTATTAACAATATTTATGTTATAAAAATCCATACGGATGGGATTTCTATTGTCTACCTGAAGCTAAAAACTCTTATTTCTATCAGCAGTGCCACATAAAGTCTTAGTTAAATAGAAATACTTATTATAGTACACTAGGGCCAAGTCAGATATTATTTCTATCCGATTCCTTTTGCTTTTTAAACAGCGTGGTGAAATAATGAAATTTAATGTATTTTTCTATTTTTTAATGATGTAGAATGTAGATAGTTATCGGTTGCTGTTTTTGCGATAACATTTGTATTCAAGTTAGATTTGTAAATTTTTTGAGTTTGTGCGCTTTTAGCGATTAATTTGCTTTTAAAATCGAACCACTTTATTTAATCTATGATGAACAACTTAATCTTTTTTCACAGTCAAGTGGAAAGGTGTACAGATGTTGTTAACAGATAATATTTTCTTTATATTCATATTCAATATTTAATTATTTGCAGGACCGCTTATGGATAAACTCTTCTCTTCCTTAATCACATTCTCTTTTACTGCCGGAGCAGTGTCGAGATGCTTTGTCACTCCGGGTTTGGGTTTTCGCTATGCACTGAGAGGTAGTAGGACCGGCGGCCTTTTAGATAAACTGTGTCGAACAAAAAATATATACTTCACACAGTATATGAGGGACATATAATGCGGTTAAAATGAAGTCAAAAACGAACTCATACTAACTGTTTTCGAGATATAAACGGCTTTTGTCGACTACTGTCTGTTTATCGTGTTATTATCATGTCAATGAATAATAATATTTCTAACATATTTCAAACTAGATGGTGTTTTCTGATAGTTTAAAAATTAGTATGATTTAATTAATAGGGATTGCTGTTCAAATGATATGAACAAGAAAGTTTAAATTGTACACAATATTGATGAAAGTAAACTCAAATATCTCGGTCATGTTGTGAGGTGTAGGTAAAATTTAAGACCGCAGAAATGTAGGCAGGAAAAGCGAATCTAGGAAAAAAACCCCTGGAAAAAAACCCCGGAAATAAAACCCCCGAAATAAAAACCCCCGGAAAAAAAACCCCCAGGAAAAAAACCCCCGGAAGAAAAACCCCCAGAACAAAAATCAAATATAAAACAAATAAGTACTATTAATAACCGAGCGTATTAAGTATTAATAGTACTTGTATGAATTAAGTACAACACTCAGTAAAATATGTATCACATTATTTTTACTCATTAACTCATAAGTTACCCTCGATCCTAATAACGCAGTCATTCCTAACCAGGTCGTGCATTTAAATGGGTAATTAATTATTTGAAATAAGTAAAAAATTGTATTACACTGTGAAATGTATTTATTGAAATACGTAGAATTTGGCACAAATATTTTAGAAGTTACATACCTATATACACATAGAATAAAATTTAAATTATTTATTGAAATAGAATTAGGCACAAATATTTTAGAAATTACGTATATACACATCGAATAAAATTAATATTATTTTACAGGGTAACAGCTATAATTATCAATATTCCATACAATTACATAATATTACACACATGTAGATTTAGTTATTGAAATCTTATGTTATGGCTAACAGCATTTAGAAAATCACCCAAATTCCTTACGCTATCCCGGTTCTCTTCACATAATCGTTTCGTTTCGTTTTAAATAAATATATTTTGGCCTATGTATCTCATATATATTATTACATCCGATAAGAGAAAACATAGAAGACTTATAATTTTAAGTGCTTCGACGAATTATTTGCATATCATTTAATTCAACAAGTAACTTATAAGTTAATTACACTGAAAAGTGTACGAACTCATTAGGAATGCCTATATTAGGATTAAGGGAAGTTATGAGTTAATGAATACTGAAAAGAATAGAATTTGCAGTTGCATACGTACTTATTTTAAATTTGAATTTTGTTGTGGGGGTTTTTCTTCCGGGGTTTTTTTTCCTGGGGGTTTTTATTCCGGGGGTTTTTATTCCGGGAGTTTTATTTCCGGGGATTTTTTTCCAGGGGTTTTTTCCTAACCCCAGGAAAAGCACGTGATGGTTGAAGAACCTGAGAGAATGGTAGGAAAAATCAACAACTACATCCTTGTTAGCTAACCTCATAAATTGAAAACACTATAAGAAGTAATTATTGGGAGGCTTTTCCAAATCAGCTGACTTCGTATTAGCTACTTGGAAGTTTTTATCAACAGCTTAAAAATACTGGTTTGTTTTTAAAACACAGCCGAAGTGGGTATCCGCGGTCGTCTTGTTTGGAGAATTTTCCATTCTCTATTAATTGTTATGTCTGTACCAACACCAACTGGTAGTTGGCTTAGACTTCCCGTATTTCATATTGTCTCTACATTTTTACGAAAGTAAATTGCTTTTATAGTACTCCAACGTGTCATCATATCACAATAGTCACAAGTTATGAGCACTTACATATTCCAAATTATTGTTAAAAAATCATATGTTTAAAGGACTGATATTTATATAATTTGAGATGTTACAACTATCATTTCTAGACATTCTCAGTATTTAAGGGCTGAAAAATGTATTCTAGGGGCTGTAATATTTGTGGGGTAGATTTAGTAATATGTATTTGTATTTATAAATAGAATGCGAAACGTGAACATAAACAAATGTTTATTGTTTAGGAGTTGAGACATCTATTTAAGGGCTGAAAGAGCGACGGGGTTAATGTTTATACATGGTGTCAATTTAAAACGTAAAAACGTACAATGTTTTATATCTCTAGAAGTAAAGTAGGTATTGAGCTTTTCTAGAAAACGTTTCAACAACACGGATCCTTAAGCATAATGACTCATAAGGTAAATCTTCCCCATTCAACACCTAACGCTCTAGGTACTACGAAAAAAAAACTTTTACCTGGCGTTATCCTGGGGTGTTTTCCCAGTGTGGGGCTTTTATTTGTTCCTCCCATAACCTGATCTCATGTTTTGTGTGGCTTTTCTGTATTCCATGGTTCAGGTCCAATATAAGGCGTCAGAGCTCCACGTTTTGCGAGTTCGTTGGCCTTTTCATTGCCTAGTGTGCCCTCGAATGCTGGAACCCACCATAAAGTTATGTGGTTATTGCTAGCCAGATGTTTGAGGCTATCCAGGCACTCCCAGGCTAGCTTAGATTCACAGGTATAGGCTGCTTTTATTGCTTCTTCGTTCTCCGTGAGAATGTCAATTGTTGCACCCTTATACCCTTTCTTGAGGTTAATTCTTGTGCAGGGGTTTATTGCATAAACCTCAGCTTGGTAGATGGTAGCTCTGAACGACTGTGGAAGCTGCTTCTTCGTGCGGAACTGTTTCTTTGCTTGAAGGTGCGCTCTCCCCAGTCGTCTTCCTCTTCTTTCCGGCCATCTTAGGGGTGAAATCTGCAGAACTGACTCTTTTTGACCGCTTCCCAGGTTTGTTTAATGGCTGCTTTTTACGGGCCTCATTTGCGTTGTGCGTTTGGTTAATCAGTCATCAATCTTTTCTTAGTGGCACCGCTCATTCGCTGTTTGTCGTTCAGCTAGAACTTAGAAACAGTCTCTTGTAGCAGTTGAGCAGTGTCCTCTGTTCTTCTTCTAATTAGGTCGAAAGAATTTCTCCCCCCTTCTCTTACTTTAGTAGTCTTCACTGGCACTGGCACTGGCGTAGCTGGGGATGGACGTGGTCCACCACGGCAACGCCTCGCAATACCTAGGTCCCCTAGTATCCAGAGTCAGCTTACTAATGATCAAGCACCTCTATAGTCATGCAATCCTCGCAATTCAACCTTGGTTTGGGAAAACTTACATTACCCCAAGCTATCCAGGCGGGCCTCCACTGCCTTAACTCCATTCCAAGAAGTTGGGATTTTTATTGCGGTTCACTCCTCTATCCGCGAAATATGACCACGTCAACCGAAATAGTGCATAGTTCAACGGAAGTGTAAGCACAGGCCGACGTCGTTCAAACCCTTGACCCTTGAGCACGAAATGACAGTTGAGCTGGGTAGTTTGGTCCGCGGTGCCAATTTTTAGACGCTACCTGCCAAGGATTTCACGTCACGTGCGACCTTATCGTCAACACTAACCTTTTGTGCCAATTACGATCATCCACGAAGGGCTTCCCCCTATCCGCCACCTTGAGGACGCACCCGGTAGAGAGCTACCCCCTATGATTAAATAAGTAAGTTTTAAACTAATTATGAAAGTTAGAACATACTCACAACAATACGAAACTCACAAGTAGGATTCAGAAAAAAATATTTTTATATTAGGACCACTTTTTTTCAATAACTTTAATTTAAAAAACGAGTGAAACAGTTAACTTCGACTTTCCCGTATTTCATGTTGTCTCTACATTTTTACGAAAGTAAATGCCGTACTGCATAAGCCATAATTTTCAATTGTGTATACATTTACGTAATAACCATCCATATTGCATACCTTCGTAAGATCGCTTATCGCACAATAATCTGTTTTCGTTCTTAGACCAGTTGTAGACAGTTAAACGAGCATATCCACATCTTTCTTTTACTTAGCGAATCTTCTGTTTGGGTCACTCGTGGATAGGCTTAATAGTTGGGGCGTACCTTAAATTCGCATATAGGTAATGTAATAGAAAGGGAGAGACAATATTTTTGATGTCCTATTGTATTTAATTACATAGCCCGCTATTATGCGTTAAGCAATATAATTTACAAACAATTTCCAAGATATACCTATGTTATATTATTCAGATATGTTGCTAAATATCGCTTTTCTATTTTAATTGCTTACAACTTTAAAAAGGAACGTCAAATAAATTTACTTTTTTTTTAGATATTTTACCTATTCGTTTCTACTACAGCAAATAAATCTGCAATTAATACAACTAACAACTAAAATTGAAAGAATTGATTCAAAATTAGAAGGACACGTGAAAGCAATAGACGAGGAAATTTGAAACTTAAAAACACCGTAGAAATCCAAGAGAAGAAGATTGAAACGCTTGAACGCGAAACGCGTAGAAAAAATAGCAGTACTGTAACTAGCAATTGGAAATAAAAAAACATATAACCATCATCCAAATGTATGTACCAACAGATAAGTACTTCAGAAGAACAAGCAGATAACTTTTACGTGACACTCAAATACACGATAAATGAATATTCGTCCAATAAGTTACATGACCAACTAATCGTAATGGGAGATTTTAATAGCAAAATTGGCTGGAGGAAAATGGAGAAGAACCATCAGAAGAAGAACTCGGCCCTTACGGTTTTGGAGATAGAAATGGCAGAGAAGTTAAACTAACTGAATTTGCGCTAAGTAATAAGTTAACAATATGCAACACTCTTTTCAAAAAAAGAGCAGGAAGAAGATGGAAAATATGAAAACGAAATAGACTTTGTATTAACCACTAAAAGACATAGGGCTATAAATAACGAAGTAATCAGCAGATACGATTTCGCTAGCGACCATCGGCTAGTAAGAACAACCTTCAGGATAAGTAAACCCTTTGAAAAATACACGATCTTTGAAAATAACATAATATATTCGGAAAGTAATCACTGAGACGAAAACACTTACAGGACTAACCTCCAAAGTTAGCAAGCAGAAAGCAGCGGGAATCAGAATAGTGTATGTAACGATACAAGATATGTACAATGATTTGGTAAAACAGATACAAAAAGCCAAAACACTAATAAACAATGTGAATAAGCAAAAAAACAAGGATAAAGCAGAATTCCTCTCGGAAAATACCAAAAATCTAATCAAACTAAGAAACGCGTTAAAAACAAAAAGACTAGAAAATTTCACAGCGCACGTAGAATACACAGAAATAAACAAAATATCCAAAAGAGCTATAAGTCACGAAAAACGACAACAAGAACAAAGTAAAATCAAAGAACTATTAAACGACAACAGCTTAACTAAAAAAGTCTACAAAACAACTTTCATCTGGGAAAAAAACGGATCAGCAAACTACAAGACCAAAAAAATAATAATAGAACCACTTTAACCGCGACGAAATGATGAGAGTAGCTACCGACAATTATAAAAAACTATACACTTCAAGGCTAAACAAAAGCCAATACCAAAACCCAAAGATACAAGAACCTACACCTAATACCATACCGAAAATACAAAAGTGCGAAATCCGAATAGCTATTCGCTTAAAAAAGAAGAAACGGCAGAAGACGATAATATAACAATCGAAATGCTAAAATCAGGATTAGCAGACATAATTCATCTACTCTACTTTTTGTTCAATAGAATATTAGACGAGGGAAAAATACCACAGCAATGTACAAGATCATCCATAATTTTACTTTATAAAAAGAGAGAAAAAGGCAAGATTTCAAATTACCGACCAACAAGTTTGATCTCGAAAATATATAAAGCTTTCGCTATAAATCATCCAGAAACGCATATATGCACAATTAGAAAAAACTTACCAGTCATAATAAGTAGGATTCAAGAAAGACTACTCCACCATCGATCACATGCAGGCAATCAGTCAGCTAGTAGAAAAACAAAAAGAATTCAACATCCCGCTACACACACGACTAATAGATTTCGAAAAAGCGTTCGATTCCATTGAACACCCATTTATCGTAGAAGATCTAAAACAACACAAAATAGACGACAAATACATTAACGTCATTCAACAACTACTACAAAATAATTCTGCAGGCATAAAACTAGAACGAAAAGGCCAACAATTCAAACTTGAGAGAGGAGTCAGGCAAGGCGATCCTTTATCCCCAGACTTGTTCAACGCCGCGGCGCGTCGCACTGGATTACCTATTTAACCAACTCAATTGGAAAAATGAAGGTTTAAACATATCAGAGTAATTTCTTACAAACTTATGCTTTGCAGACGACGTACCATGGTTCGCCAAAAACTCATTTGAACTAGAAAAAATGCTGCAAACGCTAAACATTGAATGCACAAAAATTGACATGACTAAGACCAATATACTCACCAACAGTAGCAGTAACCGCATTTTGCTGGATGGTCAAGAAATAAAATATAAGAAAGAAGCCATATATCTTGGGAAAATAATATCCTTCAAAAATAAAGACAGCAAGGAAATTCAAAGACGCATAACTCAAGGGTTGCAAAAATGTTGATCTCTGAAAACAATCTTGAAGAGTAACAAGAAGTACAAAATTTAAAAGTAAAGTGTTCAACCAGTGTGTAATCCCGACCTCAACTTATGGTGCACAGAGTTGGGCAACAAACAATAATGAACTCAACAAATTCGAGTCACTCAAAATAAAATGCTGAGAAGCATACTAAAAATAAAACGTAGTGATCACGTAAAAATTGTGAACTTAAACAAACGATTTCCAACTGAAGACATACAATACAGCTACGCTGGGCAGGTCATATTGCACGAACAAAAAACAGATGGACGGAAAAGATTACTCGATGGAACCCAAACTTATGCAAAAGTAAAACAGGACGGCCAAAAACGCATTGGGAGAACGACATTGTATCCATAGCCGGGGCAAATTGGATGGAAACAGCCCAAGATAGAGACAAATGGAAAACCCTCTAGGAGGCCCTTGCCCAATAATGGGATTCATACGAGCTAAATAATAATAATAATAATATCTATTCGTTTCGCTTTCTACAGATTTTTATGTTATTTTTGTAGCACCGGGTATATGAAAGAATCCTACTATTTTTAAATCTTTTCACGATTATGCAACCATCAATTATTGCAAATTTTGTGTTAAATTAAACCCTCGAAAAGTTATAAATATCCTTAGAGTATATACTCGATTCGTTTTCTTTAATGTTATACTGGAAGGTTTCGAGTTATGGTACAAAATTTAACCGGAATATGGTACCAAAAATAAAATGCCTGTTCTTTTTTTGTTTTACTTATATCAATTTGTAGAACAGCTAAGTGTCCAAAGACCACTAAAATTCGTTTGTAGACGATCAATCAATATTTGTGTTATGAAGGATGTATGCGATGCAATTGAAAGCCTTTTACTACATTTACTTTCATTGTAAACATTCAAAAATGCTAAAATATGTAACAATTGCTGGATATTTACATATAACGTATATTTAGTACATATGTAAATGTGCTTTTATTGTTAAAATATACAACTTTTGCTTTTCTTCTACATAAAACTATAATTAATTGCTTTTAACAGTAGTTAATAATTAATTAGCTTCGCTTAAATTTAATAACTGCTTCTTCTACGATAGAAATATCTAAGAAGCTGCAATAATTAACCACAATTAATTTAATGTCTTTTCATCAAACTGATGACTCTATTGTAGAGAAGTTCAGGAGCATCAATTCCGTATAAATAATCTACATGGTTAAATGTGTTGTCGGGAGACACGTACTTTCCTTTTGCATTTCCTAGCTCGGCGTATAGCTTATTAACGTCTATTTTATTGGACAACCAATCATTTCTACTGTAGTGCAGATACACTGGTGCTTTAACTTTGTTAAGTTTGTAATTGGGTGGACTCGTACTTCCATAGCGGTTCATGTTTTCGAACATTCCATGGTCATATTGACGGGATTTTCCTGAAAACATAAACTGTAGCAGTGGCTCATTTGACTCCTCTTTAAAACCCCAATTAAGCATTTTTGTTTACCTGAGATCGCTTCTTGGCCAAAGTGATACATTTGTTTGGTGGAAGCTCCTGCAGGACTGTCTGCATTAATTAGTGGTGTTAGGGTTTTATTCACCTGGTCAGGATTAAAACCACAAACAGCGAAGAGGGTATTCGCACACAGAGGTTGTAAAATAGAATAGTCCCCGCATAGAACGTCTTGTACTACTTCAAGTAATTCGGTATGGGGCATAAATTCGTATATTCCACATATGTTGCCTGCAATCTAAAAATGCATAACTAATAGCAGTTGTAAGTCCATTTGATGATTTCCTGTTATTGATTTAAACATTGAATAGTATTGTTTTTAAGATATTAGCTAAAATATTTGGACTGAAATCTGACGAGCATATCGTGTAAATGAGTTTCCTTACTTCTAAATTAGTTTGGAAGAGGCCAAATTATTCTTAAAATTGGGCTGGTCATCCATTTCATATAGGCGATAGGTGCTAAACTGAATACAGCTCTAAATTTGTCGTTGTACTCAGTTTGTTCTGACAACATAACATAGGATACGGTAGTTCCTTGCGAATGTCCAATATAGAATATTTTTTCTTGCTTTGTTTGAGCAATGATGTAGTCGACCGTTTCTGGTACGTCTATGGTACCAATTTCGTGCCAACTGAAGTCCCAGAACTGTTTGGCATTTTTGTCTGGGTCTAAACTGACGTGTTTACGGGAATATGTGGTGCCACGATTATTGGGCATCCAAACGTCGTATCCAGCATCGGCTAAAATATATCCTGGAAGAGAAAAGCGAATCAAGTTAATGTACGCGAATTGTGCAGAACAATTAGATTAAGAAAGGGAGCAGATTTTTTTTTCTTTTGATTTTCAGAAGTAATAAGTGTTTTAAACATAAATATGTACAAAGGCCGTATTGAATTTATTGTTCTAACTTGTTTCTGTTATTCGAAAGAATTTGCATAAAAACTTACCAAATCCTTTTTCTGGGCCAACAATGATCCAATCTGCAGAAGAACACAAATTACCATGTTGCAAGTAGACGGCAGGTCTGTTTTCTGATGGCCCTTTTTTTCCATAAGGAATTCTATGAATTTCTAATATATAACCGTCAGATGTTGTTACTGTATGTACTTCAACAGGATAGCCATATTTTTGAATCAACTGGGGCTGTAAATGGAAGATAATTATTTCTTGTGCGCATACAAAATAATGCTCTTAAAAATTGCTTATGGAATACTGAGAAATGTTGTCTTGTCTGAAAGCAGTATTTCTTACAACTTAAACCAGTCCGTTCAAAAATCTTAGATTGCAATTAAAAAGTTAGAAACTTACAACCGCAAGTTTAATAAAGGCTAGATAAACACAGAGGTACCGTTTTACTGTTACTTGATAACTTACCACTTTCAACTTTGAGTCTTCTTCAATATTATTTGAAAATGTGTTGTAATATTCTTGATCTTGTTTTGCTATAATGTCAAACTTTTCATCGTTGTTCAACGTTTCAATTACATAGCAGTTTGCAACAGCAGAGAACGTCGCAACAATTAGTATAACTTTCATTAGCTGAATCATTTTTATTGTTTGAATGCTTTACAATATAACACATTGTTTATATAACATATCGAAAGATTAATATCTGATTCTAAAGGACTTTTTTTAATAGCCTATTGGTGGTTGAGTACCTATCTTCAGTTTTATCCATCACTTTATAATTTTAATCTGTTTTGAAATTTGATTACCTAAAGTGCAAAGATTGATGTTCTGTAATTACAGTAATTTAGACTATCCCAATTTTTTTTGATATATTCCCAGTTTTTTTTAATTTTCAAACTTTTTCCAGTAACATAGATTCAAAATCTCTAAGCATGGCACTAAAGTTTATACAGTACAATCTCGCTCATCCGGATATGGTTTAATTCGAACGCTGCTAAAATTCGGACAGTTCGGTGCCATTTAACTCTATAATCCGGACACGTTTGAGAAATGATTAAAAAAATGTTTATAACGCACATAAAAAAATGTTTTGATGAACAAAGGTCACTACGAAAAGGGGTTCTTTTAATAGATATCACTCCCTCCTCTAATCCCTCCAAGGATTGATTAATTTTTATTCTAACTTTAGAGTTATAGTTTAGGGGAAAAATATTAACTAACTTAGTATCTCAGCACAATGATTTAGCAAATACTCTGAAGAGCTACAATTTGGAGCGGGTTGTCAGAAACCTGCATCATCGAAAACTGTAACTAACAAAGTATCAAAGAAAGTTGGACGCTACTAAAGGATGATGGCATGGAAAAGATGAAACTCGTTTAAATCAGTTGAAACAACAGGAGGAATTTGAATCAGTAAATACAAATTTAAACCCCATTACGCAAATGTTGAATTATATTAATCCACAAGTTAGTGAATATAAATGGAAAACGACTGATTGATTTTGCAGCATTTAACGAGCTACGAATAACAAACAGTTTCTTCTGTCATAACAACGCCGGAGAATAGAACTATATATATGCGAAAATGTGCCATCACTAAAAGGGAAGTGAGAAGCCTAAAACGACAGAGTTGGGACAGATATGTCCAAACACTGGAGGATGACATACACGGTCGCCAAGAAAGAGCGTATAAAGCCCTCAAACACTTAAATTCAACGGTTAAAGACCAACTCCAACTTAACATGATCCCAGTAAATATATGGAACAATTACTACCAAAACTTATGGACCGATTTACGACCAGACACTGAAGATAATGTAATTGCAGATATCAATGAGCATGTGGACCAGATAACCAAAAATGAAATGATAGAAGCTATAAGAAGTTTTAAAAACCGAAAAGCTCCAGGAACGGATGCACTGAATATAGAACTCTTCAAAAACGCCTCTGAAAAATTGCTTACACGACTATTAAATGTCTTGAACATATGCTGGACAACAGGTCATGTCCCCGAAGAATGGGGAATAGCTTTGGTAACCCCAATATTTAAGAAAGGCGATAGGAGCAAATGCGACAACTACCAGGGAATAAGTTTATTGAATTCTGGATACAAAATATTTGCAAAGATCATCACAAGAAGAATTAACGCTATTAGCGAGAACATCCTCGGAGACTCAGCATTGATTTCAAAAGGCCGCTCGTGTACAGATTGCATTTTCTCAGTAGTCCAGATGATTGAAAAACGACGCGAATATAACTTACCAACTCTGATTGCTTTTATAGACTACGTCAAGTCTTTCGATAAATTAAACCGAAATAAACTATGGGAAATTATGATCCGCAGAGGCTTCCCCCAACACCTCGTCAGAGTTGCACAAAGTCTCTATGCTAATACAAGATTCAGGATTGATAAGGAGACGTCGGAGGATACAGTAGAAATAAACGGTGGAGAAAGGCAGGGGTGTCCCCTGTCTCCCACCCTATTCAACATATATTTTGACGAAGTGGTCGATAGATGGCAGCGTACGCTATCTACTCACACTGAAATAAATAATACACATATTGACACTCTACTTTTCGCCGATGACCAAATAATAATTGCCGAATCAGAAGATGACTTACAAAGATCAGTCTATAAACTAAATAAAATAGCCAACGAATATCAGCTAGAAATATCAACTGAAAAGACCAAGATACTCGCATTTAGAGGGCTAGAACACCTAAGAGCAAAAATAGTACTCGATGATAAGCCCATAGAATAGAAAACAACCTTTAATTATCTGGGATACAACGTGTCATACATAACAAATTCCGATTTAGAGATGAAACTCAGCAGATTCCAATACACATGCGGAACGATAAGGAGAACATTTAAAAATTCGAATAAAAATACTCTGTTAAAACTATACAAAGTAATGGCGAGGCCAATGCTGCTATATGGAAGCGAATGTTGGACGCTGACTCAAAGTCAAAGAAAAGGGATTTAAGCTGCAGAAATGAGGTTTTTAAGACCCACCGCTGGATACACGTGGGAGGACTTTAAAAGAAATGAAGACATATTAGCAGAACTTGAAATGACCAGTATCTTACAAGTAATTGACGAAAATAGACAAAATTGGCTTGACCACGTCCTTAGAATGGATAACCAGCAAATCCCCAGGTCCTTATACGAATACAGACCCGAAGGAAGACGAAGCAGAGGCAGGCCCAGAAGAAGATGGGCAGACCAATTTACATGAAGACGGAACAGGTCTACAAGGCCTACACCCTGAAGATGATGATGATGATGAAGTTAGTGCTGAGGAAGTATTAAATTGGGCAACTGGACACAGTGAAAAGACAGATCAGGATTGAGTTACAGATACTTCAAAAATTGACCATAATGGGAAGAATACTAATATAATGTGAGTTTGTAGAAGAAGAATCTTGTGATAAAATTATGTACAAATATACGCTGTCTTGAATGCAGGCTTTCGCGGCTGTTGTCCAATAAACTATATTTTCCGGGTGTTGCTGTGGTCGATCAATTTCGCTTGATGTTTCGTTGCTCATACTGTCAGCTAGTTATTATACACTTCGTTTCATATGAAATGCACCACCCATTAAATATAAAGTTACGGGTTTGAAACTTTTGCTAAAATAATGTTTTATTATTGCGTATATAATGATCAGGTTTTCATAAAAAAAGATTAACAATTATAAGAAAACGATAACAACAACGAAAACAAAATTAATAATGTGTAACATTGCCATGAACAGCATTTACTCGTCGTGGCATGCTTTCTATCAAATGGTCTATGTTTTCCTGGGGTATCTCGTTTCATATAACCTCAAGTTGGTGTCTCAGCTCGCCTAAGTTGTTAGGAGCTCTTGCCAATAATCTTAGTAGCCGGCCCATCATGTTCCAAAGATATTCGATCGGCGATAAGTCCGATGATCATGCAGGCCAGGGCAACATTTGCAATTGTGCTTGTTGGAGGTACGTTCTGGTAATGTAACCAGTGTGTGGACGTGCGTTATCCTGTTGGAAAATACCGTTTGGCAACGTCTGCCTGAATGGTACTAACACCGGTTCCAGGACATTATGAATATAGCGTTGAGCATTTAAAGTGCCTGGGACGAACAGAAGAGTTGATCTTCTACCGAAACAAATCGCACCCCAAACCGTAACTCCAGGTGTTAAAGCTGTATGTCTTCTTTCAACAAACTCTAGATTTCGTCTTTCTCCTCGATATCGACGTACCTTCCTAAGACCGTCATTTGCCCATAAACAAAATCTTGATTCGTCAATGAAGACAATGTCGTTCCATTGCTGATTCCAATGCTCCCGCTCTTGACACCAAGCAAGCCTAACAGCCTTGTGATGTGCAGTTAAAGGGAACCGTTGGAATGGACAATAGGATCGCAGTCCAAAAGAAGAGATTCTTCTGTAAATTGTTGCCATTGACACGCGGCGGTGAAGAGCATCCAGTCTACAGCAACAGACCTTGTTGCTTGAAAACGGTATCGTGTAGCCATTCTCCGAAGAAGTCGATCTTCACGAACATTGCTGTTACATGGAAATCTACCAGCTGGACGATGTCGCTGAATGCCCTCTTCTGACCAAGCTGACCATATTCGTGCAACTGTAGTGTGGTCCCGATTTACCCTTCTACCAATTTCACGAACAGAAAGTCCAGTTTCTATCATGCCGATAATTCGATCTCTATCAAGATCGGAAATGTGGTTTAAATTTCTACGTTGTCTTACTGGAGGCATTTTAAAACATTAATTTTGTCAGAAAATGTAACAAAATGTGAAACAACTAATTAATATTTACTAAAAATTGTTTTGTTTCTAAGCAACAAGTTGATGAGAGACAGTAGACGCACACCACAAACACTTTATTGTTTTAGTGGAAATAGTGGTCATTTCATACGCAATAATAAAACATTAGTTTAGCAAATTTTCAAACACGTAGCTTTATTTTTAATGGGTGGTGCATTTCGTATGAAACTAAGCATATTAAACAGAATTATTCAGCATCAATACAGTCCTATTATTTGTTTATAAAAATAGTTAGAATTATTTATAATAAATTCCTTGCTTTATTTGTGTAGTTTTTCAAATGTCTCTATACGAGGGGGTATTGATATATACTTAGCCTGGAAAGTTTCTATTAAGGAAACGTGAATATGGTTGCTATGGTTACAACTATGATATTTTATAAATAAATCCATCCGTAAGTTGAACGGTGATCAAACTGTGAATTTTTGAAAACAGCATGTCTGAGAAAAAGAAAAAATCGAGTTTCGGTCAGTTATTAAGTATTTATTTTTGAAAGCGTTATCGGGCAAAGAAATTTTTGCTGATATTATAGAAACCTTAGGTGATCAGTGTCCTTCATACGCCACTATTAAAAACTGGGTTGCGGAATATAAAAGAGGAAGATCAGATGTGAAAGGTGAGCATCGCCCTGGAAGACCAATTTCTGTGACAACTCCGGAAAACATTGATTCTGCCCATGATATGATTTTAGAAAACGACGTATTGGGATTAAGAATATTGCAGAAGCATTGCACATTTCCTATGAACGTGTGTGTCACATCATTCATCACGACTTGGGTAGGTATGAGAAAGCTTTCGGCCAAATGAATTCCAAGATGCTTGAACGTTGATCAGAAGCGCGTCCGATTGACAACGTCAAAGGAAATCTGCCGCCGTTTTACAGAATATTACTCAAACTTTTTGGATCGGCTTGTTACTATGGACGAAACGTTGATCCATCACTATGACCCAGAGACTAAAGAGCAATCCAAACAATGGAAGCATGTTGGTTCTCCATGACCCAAAAAATTTCGTGTTCAAAAATCGGCTGGCAAGATTCTTGCTTTAGTTTTCTGGGACAAAGATGGGATAATTCTGATAGATTATTTGGAACGGGGTAGAACTATTACGGGAGCATATTATATCGAGTTGCTAACTCAATTACGTAAGAAAATTGTGGAAAAATTGCCAGAGGTTGTACTGCAAAAAATTGATGAAATTCGTTTTGAATTGGTTGACCACCCGCCCTATTCTCCGGATTTAGCACCGCCAGACTATTATTTGTTCCCAAAACTCAAAAAACGTTTGAAAGGTAAAAGATTTTCGACAAATGACGAAGCAATATGTGCCGTTGGGGAGTGGTTTGCAGACCAAGTCAAATATTTTTTTTAAGGCTTAGAATTACTTTATGAACGTTCTGCTAAATGTATAAGTCTTAAAGGAGATTACCTTCAATAAATAAAATTTTGTTTTGAAATATTGTGAAATATTCATAAAATTCACAAACCCAGACGGGTGGAAATTTTATCCGTCCGGATTAGGGAGGTTGTACTGTTTTCAAGTAAGAAATGTTAGCAGTAGTAGATTATGATAATTGTTAGTGATAGTAGAACACGAAGCTATCTTTGAGGTGAATTATTAAATATGTTGTTGGAAAATAATATGACGTGATTAATATTTTTCTAAATATAATGTGTTTTCAACAAAGAATTTAAAGTAGCTAACAACATTGAACAATAGCTTATGTGTTTGATCTTGATTATTAAGATCATATCAAGGTAGTTATATTAAATCAGATAAGCGAACACAATAACTCTAAATTAGTGAAAGTTTTAAAACTGATGTGACGTAAAGAGATAAACCCGCTTTTAAACGCGAATTTTACCGTTTTCAACAGAAGTATTTGGACAGTTCCGAGTACTTGTGCAAAGGATATGATGTGGTGGTTATCAATCCATCAATACCATTGTTATCGGTAAAGTATTTAAATAAATTTTGATTTATAGAGTGGTGTAAACTACCGGTTTAAATATCAGATAAGCCACTTGATAACCCTTATCAAAAATGTTTACATGTTAACCTACGCTAACTTAAACAACATAATAACCAAAATGTGGTTTATAATGAGTTTGATTTTTGCAATAAATTTCGTCGGTGTTGGAAACCAATTTTAATTTTTCTCAACTTAAATGTATTAACATGCAGAAAGTTCTTGTAAGTATTGATTAATTGAGCGATTAATGTTAGAAAAATTCCAAATGAAACAGCTATTAGTAATTGGCGCGTGCGACCACTATGAATATTTTGATTCCACAGCAGTAAAAGGAAAATGCTGTCTAATAGGTATTGTTAGGCACGGAAAGTTGATATAAAATAATCACAGAGATGAAGTAAAAATAATGTAATACATAGAGGTTTGACAATTTACTTCCGCAATAGTCGCTGTAGCACTGAAGTTATGTAAACGTAAACCAAAAGTAAAACAGCACAATAATTCATAGTTTTACCGATAGAGGGTAGTTAAGCGAAAAATCGAACAGCTGTTGGTTTCTATCTAGGCCGTACATCGTGTTTCTATCAGTCATCATGGAGCAACAACTGTTTATTGAATGTTGCTGTAAATTAGGGAAAATGCTAGCAGAAATTTATGAAATGTTGGGAATTGTGTACGGTGATAACAACTTAAGTTGTACTTGCATATATAAACGGTTCAAATTTTTCGAAGATGGACGTGAGGATGTTCAAGATGGTGCTCGAACCAGACGTTTGTCAATATCTCGAAATGAAGATTAGGTCGCAAGAGCCCGTGAAATTGTGGCAATGAACGACCCTCCGAATGATGACAAATGAGGTGGACATAATAGGGAAAAGATTCGAGAAATTTTACATTCCATTGTATTGGCGAAGAGTTTATCTTCAGGTCCTCCGTAACCAAAATTATAGTCCACGTCAAGATATATCCTTATTCGCTTTGAAATGGTACTTGCAGAACAAAGATTTACAAGCTGCTTGTAACTCAGCTTAGAAGCACCAGCCGCATACAGGTAAATTTACATTTTGCAAAGAAATGAAATTCTCAGAACCGGGTTTGTTATTTTACCCGTGTTTACAAGAAGCTGACAGTATGAGCAGCGAAACGTCAAACGAAATTGATCGACCACGGGAACATCCGGAAAACATTAGTTTATTGGACAACAGCCGCGAAAGCCTGCATTCAAGACAGCGTATATTTGTACATAATTTTATCACAAGATTCTTCTTCTACAAACTCACATTACATTAGTATTCATCCCATTATCGTCAACTTTTGAAGTATCTGTAACTCAATCCTGATCTGCCTTTTCACTGTGTCCAGTTGCCCAATTAAATACTTCCTCAGCACTAACTTGTGGATTAATATAATTCAACATTTGCGTAATGGGGTTTAAATTTGTATTTACTGATTCAAATTCCCCCTGTTGTTTCAACTGATTTAAACGAGTTTCATCTTTTCCATGCCATCATCCTTTATTAGCGTCCAACTTTCTTTGATATTTTGTTAGTTACAGTTTTCAGTGATGCAGGTTTTTGACAACCCGCTCCAAATTGTAGCTCTTCAGAGTATTTGCTAAATGGAGGGATGAGAGGAGGGAGTGATATCTATTAAAAGAACCCCTTTTCGTAGTGACCTTTGCTCAACAAAACATTTTTTTATGTACGTTATAAACTCAACTACCAATAGGCTATTAAAAAAAGTCCTTTAGAATCAGATATTAATCTTTCGATATGTTATATAAAAATGTGCTATATTGTAAAGCATTCAAACAACAAAAATTATCCAGCTAATGAAAGTTATACTAATTGTTGCGACCTTCTCTGCTGTTGCAAGCTGCTATGTAATTGAAACGTTGAACGATAAAAAGTTTGATATTATAGCAACACAAGATCAAGAATATTACAACACATTTTCAAATAATATTGAAGAAGACGCAAAGTTAAAAGTGGTAAGTTATCAAGTAACAGTAAAACGGTACCTCTGTGATTATCTAGCCTTTATTAAACTTGCGGTTGTAAGTTTCTAACTTTTTAATTGCAATCTAAGATTTTTGAACGGACTGGTTTAAGTTGTAAGAAATACTGCTTTCAGACAAGACAACATTTTTCAGTATTCCATAAGCAATTTTTAAGAGCATTATTTTGTGTGCGCACAAGAAATAATTATCTTCCATTTACAGCCCCAGTTGATTCAAAAATATGGTTATCCTGTTGAAGTACATACAGTAACAACATCTGACGGTTATATATTAGAAATTCATAGAATTCCGTATGGAAAAAAAGGGCCATCAGTAAACAGACCTGCCGTCTACTTGCAACATGGTAATTTGTGTTCTTCTGCAGATTGGATCATTGTTGGCCCAGAAAAAGGATTTGGTAAGTTTTTATGCCGATTCTTTCGAATAACAGAAACAAGTTAGAACAATAAATTCAATACGGCCTTTGTACATATTTATGTTTAAAACACTAATCACCTCTGAACATCAAAAGAAAAAAAATCTGCTCCCTTTCTTAATCTAATTGTTCTGCACAATTCGCGTACATTAACTTGATTCGCTTTTCTCTTCCAGGATATATTTTAGCCGATGCTGGATACGACGTTTGGATGCCCAATAATCGTGGCACCACATATTCCCGTAA
>JABXWE010036650.1:0-11610 GCA_014611495.1 Limonius californicus
ATAATGTTCTGCGATTAAGTTGATTTACAGGTGAGACACAGTTTCATAGGACATAATTTGTTGATTTCCAGAACGTGTGATCCCGATCGTTTTATCAGACCGTTCCGTGAAAAAGGAAGCATACGACGAAGGAGTAGCAGTGCACGACTATCAGTATGTATACTCTACATAATGATGATAATGTTTTACGATTAAATTTATTTACGGTTGAGACACGGTTTCATAGGACACGATTTGTTGATTCCTAGAACATGTGATCGTGATCGTTGTATCAGACTGTTCCGTGGAACAGGAATCTTACGAAGAAAGAGTTGCAGTGTACGGCCATCAGTATGTACACTCTACATAATGATGATAATGTTCTATGATTAAATTGATTTACGAGTGAGGCTCGGCTAAGGCTGTCATAGGACAGGATTTGTTGATTCCCAGAACATGTGATCGTGATCTTGTATCAGACTGTTCCGTGAAACAGGAAGCATACCAACGAAAAAGTAGCAGCGCACGGCAATCGTTATATATACTCTAGATAATGATGATAATGTTCTACGATTAAATTAATTTACGGGTGGGGCACGGTTTCATAGGACAGGATTTGTTAATTCCCAGAACATTTGATCATGATCGTTGGTTCAGACTGTTCCGTGAAACAGGAAGCATACCACGAAAGAGTAGCAGTGCACGACCATCAGTATATAAACTCTACATAATGATAATAATGTTTTATGACTAAATCTTTTTATGGGTGAGTCATGGTTTCATAGAACAGGATTTCTTGATTCCCAGAACATGTGATCGTGATCGCTGTGTCAGAGTGTTCCGTGAAACAGGAAGCATACGGCGAAAGAGTGGCAGTGCACGACCATCAGTATGTATACTCTACATAATGATGATAATTTTCTACGATTAAATCTATTTACGGATGAGGCAAAGTTTCGTAGGACAGGATTTGTTGATTCCCAGAACATGTGATCGTGATCGTTGTGTCAGACTGTTCCGTGGAACGTTGAAAATGGCTATTCGATTAACACAGAGAGGAAGGAGGGTTCGCAGAAAATAATTGTAGGGAAAAAGTCTTGATTGTCACAGTATACGGGGTAAGTCAAAATAATAAGTGGTGCCACCCTTTCAAGTCGCAGCTGAACAAAGATTTTCGTGAAAGGGATGAGGACCGACAACTTACCAGAAGTCAAACCTACCTTGTTATGGTTCCTCCTCACCTCAGTATTTTTCATAAAATACATACAAAAAGAAAATACACAAAAATACAAGTCATAGGCTATTAAACACTAGGTATGTCTCCGCTTAGCGAATGTTGGCTATTTTGACCTTATTTGCTGCTGCTCCAAATAAGGGAGATATTGATTCGCTGAACCATTCTCGAAGGTTCCTAAGCCAGGATGTTCTTTTTCTGCCCGGGCATCTTTTCCCTAAAATCTTGCCTAGTATGATGAGGTATAGAATGTTGTAGTTCTCAGGGTGTCTCATTACGTGGGCAAAATACTCCAGTTTACGGAATTTGATTGTTTCTATTATTTCAGTTGTTTTACCCATGCGCTTCAACACCTCATTGCTTACTTTGTCCACCCAGCTTATATGGAGGATCCTTCTGTAGACCCACATTTAAAATGATCTCAATCTTTTAAGAAGAGTGTCGGTCGATGTCCAGCTTTCGGAACCATATAGAAGCACAGAGAATTTGTAACATTTCACCATTTTCACTTTTAGTTGTAAGCTTAGATTTTTACCGGTTAATATCTTTTTCATTTTAAAGAAGGCCGTTCTTGCCTTTTTTACGCGAATTCTAAAAACCATACGGATATTGACTCTTGTTCATATTTAGGCCAACTTTATCGTCGAGTTTTATTGCGAGGAAACGGTAGTAATACTAAGTTACAAGAGCAATATTAACCCGACCCTACCTTCACTAAGCATAGAAGTGTGTATAGCTCAAGCAAGAATCTTTTGTACGAACCGAGAAACAAATGAGCCAAAGCCGGTACCTGAAAACAATCCTGCATACAACTGTGGATGCCAATTTTCTGGAATTCCATCGAAAGAGCGTCTTGTGTGCTTCGAGAACTTTAGTCTGCGGGCCCCACCAAAAACACGCCCCTCGGCATAACCGAAAGGTGGTGTAATACGCTCCATTTACAATTTAAAATAATGGAACGAACCTACCAAACATTCAAATTGACAGGAACAAAAACCAGACGAATGTCACAATTTATAGCAGAACAAAGTAAGGTTATGTGTATCAACGAAACATGAGAGCTTACGAACTGCGAAAACAACTTGTGTATACAAAATAAAGAAGAAGCCACGGCATGCTTAACCAGACTATTTTTATAACACTCGTGATTCATAATTTTAGGGCAAAATTTTGCTAAATTGATTTATATATTTTCAATACTTTTAGGTTTTTTGACAGTAGGTACATGTGGTCGGCAATTTTTGAATTAAAATTGACAGCCTAGGGGCATACGACGACTTTCTTAAAAGTCTAGCCTAAGTCATCTAACGACTTCGATTAATATTGTATATCAGATTGTCTTTCAAATGTTTTGATTCAAGGGAATAAACTTTCACCAAACTACTTGAAGGAGATGACAAAAGTTTACTTGAAGCTAACCGACGCTGTAGTTGCTGTGAATGCTTGCTATGGTGCCACTATTTTAGTAAGTTATTTAATAATTTTGATACTCACACGTTAAGGTAAGTTAGGATAAGGCAAGTGGAACCACGTGGTAACTGGCAACATGGTTAATAAAAATCAAGATGTACTTAAATTTCGTATTGTGCTTCTGGTATAATTAAATTTTAGCGCCATTTTCTATAAAACCATAATAACACAGTTGCTAGTCCTGTTTAATGGTAAGTGTGATGCTTAGATAATGTTGTAGTTTACCTGTTTGCAATTATTGTAATGGTAAGTAGTTTTATTGTCGTCTACATCTAACTTCAATAGTATATCAAACGCCAGTGTGGTCTAGTGGTTAGAGCACTAAGCTCCGGTGCGAAAGGTCAGGAGTTCAAATCCCGACTGAATCCCCGGCGGGCGACTTACCCAGTCGCTTAAAATAATTGGGTACCTGCGTTCGAACGAAAAAGGGGTAATAATGCAGTTGTCTAATGTGTGATGCTCACCACATCACCCCGTGTCATGAATTTGGTAAGCAACAATCGAGCAAAACCCCTTCATGAGGCGTAGAGCCCCAAAAAAATGGTATATCAAAGGTGGTAGGGTATACAAGACTTAAAGAGAAGAACTAAAGATTTGAATTAAATTTATGAAGAATATCAAGCAAACTTTAGGAAGAGCAACTGCTTATAATACATTTCCAACATATCTTTTGAGATCCTATGTTTGGTACTGGAACTACTTTTGGAAGTGGTTAAATCAGAAGAAGACACTTCAGACATTCACTGTTAACCTGACAAAAAACTTTTTTCACATGTCTGCCTCAACCAACGCGACCTTAACTAGTCTAAGGTCATCAATTCCTACTAAATTTAGCAACTTAGTAGACTAATTATTGTGGTTACTCTTGGAATTTCATCAAAAGCTGCTAAATTACATTCCAGTAGAATCAAACGAGACCAAGGAAATCAAAACTGGGCCGTAGATATATGGCAGAAGGTGCTATTTACTGTTCATTATCAACAATAATGCTGGCAATATGGACATCAGATTTCGTAGAAGGCAAATATTATACTTCAAATAGTTTCGTGTCCACCTAAGGAGTTGATCCACTATAATTCGTTTCGGGAATGATAACTGCTACAAAATACCTCGTAGTATTTGCAAAACCAATAAAGAAAAATTTGTTAACCGAGATGATAATGCTCCTTTCCTTACAACAAAATTTATTAAATCGTGGATGACGATAAACAAAATCGATAAAATGAACTGGCCAGCACAATCCCCAGATCTAAACCCAACGGAGGACTTGTGGAAAAGGATATCAAAAATCATATCTAAAAAATCCCCACAGATTGTACAGAATTAATCTAATATCTAATTCACGCCTGGTAAATTGGTAAACTAGTAAATGCCTCATCAACAAGAAGGGCTAGTCAGTAAAATATTAGCAGTTCGTTTGAATTTAGATACTATGTTATATAGTGTTGCAAGTTTTTATTTAATTAACATTGCGTTAATTTTACAATGTTGAATAAATATTTTCTATCTGTATTTCCGCACTCGGAAGGCTACAACTTCTTAGGTTCAATACATAACCTAAACATCCATGAGGATTACGAACTTTTTCTATAAGTTTTACAAAGTACCGGATAAAATTGATATTTGCATTGCTTAACAAACCTTGATTGATTCTTTCCAGACGTTTAATAAATAAAGCTACTGGGGCTACCACCAACAGGTCTTACTATCACTACATTGCAGTTTTTAAGAAAAGTATTTATTTATTATATATTGGAAATATGTTCTAATGCTCTTCTAAATGGTGTGGTTCTAAAAAGTAAAAACAATTCTGATTGTATATGTAAATTTTTAAATATGAAGCAAAAATGCTGCTGTAGTGATAGCTAGACCATATTGACAGGATACGGCCATATATTTAACAAATGCCCATTCAACATACTGAATATTACAGCAGCTGCGTGCGACAGATTTTATCTGTTAAATGATAAATTCCTTTTTCTAAAAATAGTTTTCTGTTACTATAACTTAAAGAATAGCTCCGTTTCAGCGTACCCACGTGAGAATCCTGCCCCAAGATGAGTAACAAAAATAAGATATTATCTATTCCCACATCAGTGTGCCTATAAGAGAAATATTTTTATTATGTTATCCATTCTGACAACTACAACTAATGTATATTTCTTACAGTAAAACGGTTAGTTATCAATTATATTAGTGTTGGAGGTATCGGGTGACGCTGACAATAAGTAATAACCTCAATGTACAAAGTATAGGATGGAACAGCTCAGTTATCTCTCTAAAAACTATTTGAAGCAACCCAACATAAGAGGCTTATTCGGAAACTAAGGCCTTTTAAATATGTCCACCGAATCAGGGGCGTAGTCAATTTGGTGCATTGTGGGGGCGCTTCAGTGGTTGATGAGCTAGCCACAAGTCGATTTACCGTAGTTCTGGCATTGTATCCAGTTGTATAATAGTATAGTGTGCGCTATGATTCGTTTTCTCCGTGCAATAAAGATAAAATCCATTAAATATGCGATGTTTATGGTTCGGACATCATGAGTAAAGTAAATGTATAGGAATTCCAGAGATGGCCGAATAAACGTGCATCATGAGAAGCAAAGTGGGAGACCTTCCAATTTCACATTCCGTACTGTATGAAATAGTCAAGGACGGGCTAGACAGGCAGTACCACGAACTTTGTGCGAGGTGGGTGCCAAAGATATCGACAGATGTTCACAAAAACCAGCGAATGGCCTCTGCACTGAACTTCCTGCATTTCTAAGATTTCACACACAAATGTTGAAATCAAGCAACTATTAGTGCTGTGGAAGCAAGCGAAGTCTTCTAAAGCCAAGAAGTTCAAGCAGAAGTTCAAGAACCCAAAGTTTAGGGCTACTGTTTTTAGTACAGGAAATAAGTATTGTTAGTTAATTTGATGGAACGTGGTACGGCAATTAATGCAGACGTGTATGGTGTGACCTTAAGAAAGTTCAGAAGGGGGATTCAGAGCAAAAAGCATTTACTGCACACCTCTGCAGGCGTCTCTTTCGACGATAACGCCCGACCGCAGCTCTCACTGTGCAACTCATTGAGCAATTCAATTGTGTGACTATCAATCTTTCCTCCATCTTAACAATTGGGACTGTCTACCCGACAACGACGACTTCAAAACGACGGCTCATAATCAGTTTTCGTAACAGGTGGCAACGTTCTTTCACGAAGGTATACAAAATCTGGCTCCTCTGCATGATCAGCGTTTAAATTTGTATGATGACTATGTATAGCGATAGTTGAACAGGGTATCTGATCTAATATCTAAGAAGTATTACTTACGCAGTGGCGCTACAGCCCATATCGGGCCTTGGCCTCCTCTAGCTTTATCTGTCATCTCTCCGTGTCTTTTGCCCATTTCCTCCAGTTGTTTAGTCGTAAGATTGTTTCGGAATGTTCTGACATTGCTTCACTCCATCTTTTTCGTGGCCGTCCTCTACTTCGTCTTCCTTCCGGGATTTCCTCTTCCACCCTTTTGGCTATGGCATTTTCGTTCATACGTCACACATGACCTGCCCATCTTACCCTTCCTAGCCTATGTATCCCACTATATCAGCCTTCTTGAATACATGGTATAATTCGTGATTCCAACACATCTCCTCCGTACCTCTCCTTCCTTAGTTGTTTATAAATCTTTGTTAGAACTCTGCTTTCAAAAACGCCTAATCTTCCTTCGTTTCTTTAGGTTATCGTCCAGTCTACGCTCCCATATGTGATTATCCGTCTCATCAACCTTTCATCTATGTATGTCTCTCAGTATTCCGTTGCATGCGTAGTATAGGTACCCGGTTAGCTTGAAATATTCTTACCATTATTTCTATTGTCTCTTCGTTGTCGTTTGTTGCTTATACTCCCAGATATTTAAAACTACTCACTGCTTCCAGACAATGGTCGGTGATTGTTAATTTCTGCATCACCCTTGGTTGGTTTTTGGTTAGCGTAATACATTTAGTTTTGTCTTTATTTATTACCAGTTCCTTCTCTAGCGCTTAAGATCGATCTTCTCATTATAGTATAATAAGAAGTATTTAAGCGCAACGATAATAATAGTAATAATAATAATTCCAAACAAACCTCGTACATGCACAGCAACCAAATTCACTTTTCTTTAATGTAAATTGATCACTATTGCCCACTTATGCCAATACTAAGTCGAGCTCTATATTTGCATAAATTTTAAGTAAGACATTTTCAAGTCACGCGGCGATTACTGCAGAAATGCGACTGCAGCCCGCAAAGTATATATCAGGCGCTTCCCAACTAGAAGACCACCATCTGAAGAAATAGTCAAATGCCATGAAACTTCTTAAACAAAAACGTAGGTATTTTTTCATTCCAGAAGATGTAGGCCCAGAACGATTAACAACACGAAAACTGAACTATCAGTGTTAGCACCAGTGAAAGAGAATCTCGATGTAAGTCAAAGAAATCTAACCAAAAATGTGCCCACATACAAAATTTAGGTGGCCATACGGTAGAATTGTCTTTCCGTGAATGATTCTGGAAAGAACGTTTGTATACTTTAATAACTAGCACTATTATGCTAATAGAAATTGTATTATCTATATATAAATCAAAATAACATACAGTGTAATTTTTTTCCAGATTATAATTCTAACTTGCTTAATTCAGCTCACAGTGCAGTTATACTTTGTATTGTCAAATATTATTAAACAAGATGACATAGCAAGAATGACCATGGAATCTCTATGGGTTCTAGTTCATTTTGGTCGGTTAATCATTATAGTGGAGCCCTGCAATAGCTGCTTGGTAAAAGTTAGTATAATTATAGTTTTAAGAGTATTGATTTTTGTAATATTATAAACGCTTTCTATCTATTATTTTCTTTGATGTAACTGTAAATATTCCTTAGATAAAATCTCTAAAAGCTTCAGTCGGGAAACTTCAGTGTTCCCAGTTTGGAACAGAATGCGAGGAGCAGGTAAATATTTAGTGTAAAGATAAACGGTGTCCCATGAGTACTGAAACTTGTAACTCTATTATTATTTCAAATACAAAAAATACCTTAACGCACCACCTGAGACACCACAACAGATTCTTCGTTAACTCGGAGGCAGCTCTCTTAGTTCCGTCGCATCTCTTGATTCACTTGACAGGAGCATTTACTTTCAAAGCGCGCGAACGATCAAGCATCAGGATAACTCGGCGCGAGACGTTAATATTAGAATGTAAATATGAAAAACACAGACGAACTTCACTGAGTGTAAAAACAGCAATAGTTCAATATGTGGATGCAACAAACTGAAGCGCTCCTACATTTTGTTAGAGAGGTACTTGCGGTTCTGTATGAACACTTGGAAAACAGTAGGATTGCGACCTATTTGTTGGCCACCTAGGTCGTCTGACTGTGCTCCCTAACTTTGGAGGCTTTAAAGTTGTTGGTGTATTTTTCTCATTATTTAAAACAACTTCAGAAACAAATGTCTAAGCAATTTATCATATTGTGGGACACTGAATTCATTAAGGTTCATTTTTGTAGTAATATTTCTTTTTATCGAAAGAAATTACACTTAAAACTTTTTTTTAGTTATCGCTGTTGTGTGCCCAGCTATCTCAACACCCAATAGAATTTTCTGCCTATGGATTGGGATGTATAGATCGTACCATAATTACAAGCGTAAGTTTAATCCAGTAAGAATTGAAATGTGGAACAGTTTATGTTGAGGTTCGAGTTACGTAATGCTTTTACACATACAGGGTGACTCAGAGTTATGGTATAAAAATATACTCGTATGTAATGTTTTATATGTAGAACCTAAGGGTTGTTACTGCTAAAACCCAGTAAATTTTGATTTTTGTTTAAATTTTTATGCAAGGATAGAAAAATTTTAGAACAAAGTGATTTACGATTAGTGATGAGGTCCGTGACCACTTCCTAAATTTATTAAAACAATAACAAATGTAATATTATTTTACAAATTGTGGAAAATGTAGTACTTAAAATTTTAGAAATCACATATTTATTCACCCACCCTAATTTCTTTTCCTACTAAGAAAATAGGTCCCCATATAAAAAATATTTTTCAAGCGAGATAACATTTTACTATCATAAAAATATTACTTTTTCTACATAACTAAAGTTTTTCTGTAAGGAAGGATATAGTTTTGTCTAAAATGACGTCTCATATATACAAGATTACAACCTTTTTTTGCATTCATACATTCTACCATTCCTCTCCCGGAACCACTTTCGCATTACTTCAGGGGGTGCGGTCGTCCCTTACATACTAGCCATTCATGCAACATGCACCCTAAACTTAACTAAGCGGAATGCAGTCGCCTCAACCGGGATTCGAACATCCCAGCCGATCGGCCGCATTTCACTGTGACTTCTAGTGGCAGAACGTATTCGCACTGCTCCACAGGGGTCCCTACAAGATTATAACCTAACATGCAAAAACTTACTCTATAATTCTTGCAAGGAATATACGTTTTCTATCAAACATTTACGAAAGAAAGAAATTCTGTGAAGAATGTATCTGTTTCTACAAACATGATATCATTACAAATACCCATACCTATTGTGATATCGTAATTGTTTAATTGCAGTTTGCTGGAGCAGTTGCAACGTACTTGGTGATAATAATACAATTTGAAACACCTAGTGAGTGATGTTTCAAAATATAGTATTATAAAATGCCTGTTTTAATATTACACTATGCTAAAATGTACTTAATATAAGGAAAATAAAACTAGTGCACTGTCTCTGTAGTAATTTTATTTAGTTGATTCATTACGTTGGATATGTAGGCCGGCAACAAATGCTAGGGGGGTATGCATGATGACGGGATATATAGTATACAGTATTTTTCACGCTGTTAAATATTAAAGACATTCTAAATGCTGCTGCGGATATAAAGTGAGAATTTGTAGATCACTCTTAGAGAAAGTGATAAGTTGGTGCTCACTTGCAGTGATCACGGGATTAGTGATGTTTACCGATTTGAGTATGGTTAATGGTTTTGTGTCATTTGAATGATGATGTTCTTCACCAATACCGATGAATCTGGGTTTCCCCTTATAGTTTATGTTCATTCCCAAAATATATGAATTTAGCAATCGGAAAAAAGTCAAATAAATGTGTGAAATAAACTTTAAATTCGTAAAAATAGTTTTCGGCGGAAAGGTAACTAATACAATAGCGGCATATGATTTATTGCTAACTGTACTTAAACAATTACACTTTAGATATGTGAGTGAGTATTTAGATGCAATAATTGTCAGTTTGACTCCATGTCCTGAAATAACAATTTGCAACACACAGTACACTTATTACTTCACAGCTCAATCAAATGCAACTGCCACAGTAAATCAGGAGGATACAGTGATTTAGCTAAACACAGTACAGTACGAAGCACTCAGGTCTATAATAATATAGCACAACTGTCATATTATTTAGGATTAGACACACCGCCATTTAAATACTCACAGTACCATTACAGAATATTTGTAATAATGTGATAGCAAAACACAACCCTCACAATAAAATAGTACACACAGTACCATTGCAAAGCATACAGTTCTAATAATAATATACACAAAACTCTCATTATAGATTAGAAACACACAACTCCTTAAGTACGTTCAGTATCAGAGCACACATCTCTAATAATATGATAGCAACACACAACTTCTACAATAGAGTAGATACACATGCACCATTACAGAGCACATACATAGCTAATAATAAAATAGTAACAAAAAACTCTCGCAATAAATTATAGCCGCACAGCCTTTTAAGTACACAGAGCACACATCACTAAGAATACGATGGCAACACACAACTCCCTTAATAGAACAGGTACATATAGTACTATTGTAGAGCTCATAGCTTTAATAATAAAATAGCGTCACAAAACTAGTAAATAAGAGGCATATAGCTTTTTAGGTACAGCCAGTACCATTATAGAGGGCACATCTCTAATAATATGATAGCAACACACAACTCTTACAACAGAGTAGGTGCCCACAGTATTATTAACAGAACAAATAGCTCTAATAATAAAATAGTAACAAAACACTCTCACAGAATATTAGAGCCACACAGCCCTTTAACTTCTTCCAACATTTTACGAAGCACACATCTTTAATAATATGATAGCAACACACAACTCTCACAATACTATTACAGAGAACGTAACTTTTGCAATAAAATAGCGACACGAAAACCTCACAATACATTAGAAGCACACAGCCCTTGAAGTGAACCCGGCATCATTAAAGAGTACACATCTCTAGAATATAATAGCAACACACAACTTTTACAATAGCGTAGGTATACGTGTACCATTACTGAGTACAAACTTTACATAGTTTGATAATTGTATTGGCGGGATAAATATCGATTGAATAAAACAAGAGAAGTTAAAATCGCCAAAGTAAAAAATTTGTATATTAAAACATCAGGCACATTAATATCACATTACGTTACGTTTCGCCATAAGGTTACTTGGCTTCTTCAGACTACATCTATGTATAAAAAGAAAAACAAAGTAGAAATTAGATCAACGAACAAAATCATGTGTCTTTATAAAACTTACCAAACATTTAGGTGAAAGTAAAACAAACGTAATAAATTAACATTTGATACACAATGCATACTTTCACAATTGGTTTACTTAGTAAATTAAACAGAGTTTTACAGGCAGGACATTAAAAGTTTGTTTGTAACGTTTCATTTTTAATTTCAATTGTCACATAATGGACGGCGGAGGAAGTAAAGTAAGGTCATGTCAAAAGTAAGGGGGCACGCGCAATTCCTAATGACACGAACGGCGCAATCATAACTAAAGACCGGGAAAATTTAAACTTGATATTATTTTAATTTTATAGGACATAGTGTGTGAAAGATAGTTAGGTAATATTTTTAA
>JABXWE010036651.1:0-28002 GCA_014611495.1 Limonius californicus
AGTAATCAGACATTCAAATTAGCAACATTTATACCAAAGTCGAGTAATTTAACAAAGAATATCATATAATTAATTCTTTCACAATTAGATACGAAGGCAAAATATTCGATTTAAATTGATAGAAATTAAGATCACAATTTTAATCAATTTACTATTACTACTACTTACTGATTTGGTATAAACTAGTAATCAGAAATTCAATAGGCAACACTTATACCAAAGTTGAGTAATTTCACAAAGAATATCATATAATTAACTCTTTCACAATTAGTAGCGAAGGCAAAATATTCGCATTTATAATTGATTAGAAATTATGATCACAATTTTAATCAATTTTAGCTACAACTACTTCTGATTTCGTATAAAACTAGTAATCAGAAAATTCCAAATTAGCAAACATTTATACCAAAGCGAGTAATTTAAGCAAAGAATAGCATAATATAATTCTTTCACAATTAGATACGAAGGCAAAATATTTGATTTAAATTTATAGAAATTACGATCACAATTTTAATCAATTTACTACTACTACTTCTTTATTTCGTATAAACTAGTAATCATAAATACAAATTAGCAACATTTATACCAAAGTAGTGTAATTTCACAAAGAATATCCTATAATTAATTCTTTCACAATTGGATACGAAAGCAAAATATTTGATTTAAATTGATAGAAATTATGACCACAATTTTAATCAATTTACTACTTACTGATTTCGTATAAACTAGTAATCAGAAAATCAAATTAGCAACACTTCTACCAAAGTAGAGTAATTTCACAAAGAATATCCTATAATTAACTCTTTCACAATTGGATACGAAAGCAAAATATTTGATTTAAATTGATAGAAATTATGACCACAATTTTAATCAATTTACTACTTACTGGTTTCGTATAAACTAGTAATCAGAAATTCAAATTAGCAACACAACACTTATACCAAAGTTGAGTAATTACACAAAAATATTATATAATTACATACATACAATGTAGCAATTTTTATTCAGTTGTAAACTATCAACACTATTCTAACTATTTTACCGCAAAATACCGAATTTTAAAATTGGTATAAAATTAATAATAATAAAAAAGAGAACTGCAAATTAGAAAAACATATACCAACGTTGAGTTATTTCACAAACAACAGGATTTAATAAACTCTTTCACGATTAGATACGAAGGCCAAATATTTGATACGAATTGATGCAAATTATGGTTACACTTTTAATCAATTTACTAAAAGCTTCCGCACTGTAACATTGATTTGGTGTAAACTAATAATCAGACATTATAATTAAAAACGTATACCAAAGTTAAGTAATTACACAAAAATATTGTATAATTCTATATTTAACAATTAATACCTATTCAAAAACAACTGCAATTAGTGCACACTATCGACACTATTTTAATCAATTTACCGAAACATTTCCAACTTTAAATCTTTAAGTTGGTAGAACGACAATCGGAAATGCAAATTAGAAAAAACTGTACCAACGTTGAGTAATTTCCCAAACAACATGCTTTAATTAATTCTTTCAAAATTTTATACGAAAAAAAAATTGATTTAAATTGCTGCAAATGATCGAACCAATTTTAATCAATATACCAAAAACTTTCTAACGCTACCAATGAGTTAGTATAGCAATAAACAAAAATTGAGATTAGAAAAATTTATACCAAACTTGAGTAATTACACAAAAATATCATATCGTTAATTCTATGTTTAACAATTGCACACGAATGCATTTTTTAATTTATTGATAACTATCTACACTGTTCTACCTCAATTTACCGAATTTTAACATTGGGTTGGTATAGTAACAATCAGAAATACAAATTAGAGAAACTTATACCAACGACGAGTAATTTCACAAGAAATGTCAAATAATTAACTTTTATAATTGCATATGAATGCATTATAAAATGTGATTTGTAATTGGGCAAATTATCGACATAATGTTGATAATACGAACGAAGAATTGTGACTCTAATGAATTTTGAGTATATACAGGATAATCTCAAAGAAAACATTATTAATTAAAATTATTGTTATAAACATTACCATGCAAATTACCGCTGTAGTTTTAATACTAGTATCAGAGAATTTGAAACACATCTATGGAGCATATGTAACATCAGTAATGAAAACTTTAAATTCAAGTAAATTATACTAGTTTGAATTGCACAGTCATCACATAATTCTTGTTCTATTTCTCTTTAACAATTACGTGTCCAGGCGATGTCCTGGGGCAAATTATTGTGGATTTGATCGTTTTACCGAAAACTGCTACGTTCCAGAAGTTTCAATTAGAGAACGTTAAGTAGGCCTACATAATTTTCACCTAACAATTGTATGAACAGTGTTTGGTTTGCACTAGTGCAAAGTACCGCTGTCTTCTTCAACATAACAGTAACAATAATCAGAATATTATTTTAGAATAAACACAATCTCAACCTCTACCATGGTGCTGATCTGATAACAGTAATCAGAAACTTCGCACCCAGAATAATAGAGCAATCGCATGATACTCCCTTACAAACTGCATGCTAATACCTACATAATGTTTGATTGACACTAGTGTAAATAACCGTTATAGTTTTAATTCTAGTACTGGTAAAAACAATAATCAGATACTTAAATAATCTTCTCTGGCAACGATATGATCAAACACAATTTTTAATGTTTTTGGTGGCTTTACCGCAGATTTTAAGTTCCAATTTAGAGCTGTACTGTTAATAGATTATCAAAAACTTCCTCGGATTTTCACTAGTTCAAATCATCGCTGGTATTTCTTAAATAATTATTAACTAATGCTAATAATAACATATTCCCTTTGTTGAGTAATTGAGAATAATTTTGGCAGCTTACATTCGATCCGGAAAACGTAAGCAAAATAGTGTTCGGCACTACTCCTATCACTCTTGCTTCAATCAGCTCCAAGAGTAATTCCTTAACAAAGCATTAAGATGTGTGTCTCATCAGACACGTAATGCGTTTACAGTTGTTTTGTAACTAAGTTACTGAACATTTTCTTCATGCGGTTCGTGTCGGAAGGCTTCCCAAAAAGTACAATACCGTGCATGCTTTAATGAAATTCTTAACAATGATGATATTTTGCAGCGATGCAGCAGGCACTATGAAGAAAAGAAGAAAAAAGCTTCCCATCGATTAAAATTGATTGTTGCGACAAACCAGTCTAAGGAATGAAGACTATGGAGGAGGAGGAAACATAGTTCCATGTTAGAGGCTGCGTACATTCCTAAAACTATCTCGCGTGTTTATTCGAAAATCTTCATACATCAGAAGACATCGTTACTTTCCCTTAAAATTGGGATTTGGATTGCGACGTAGAGAAGAATAGGCCAATTTGAAACCATCGTCCGCGATCAACCGAAAATGGTGATGCATATAGGGACACCTCGTTATTTCTCCCTAAAACTGCAATTTAGAAAGCGATGTCAAGCAGAACAATAATTAGGTCATTCTTTTATGTAAACATCTATACCAGTATTTGTTTTTAAGGCCGTTTGTCGATTAAGTCGACGATGATGAACTTCAGTTTGGGTTCTTCCAGCAGGATGGTGCAACAGCTCACACAGCAGGTGTAACTCAGAATTTCCTTCTTCTTCATAAGTTTTAGTTTGTTTCTTACAGATTGTCGCTCTACTACATGCGAGGTCGACAAGCACTACGTTTCTCTCTTGCGAAGTTGTCTGGTGAGTTTTATGAATCTGTTATTTCCCATTCTAGGTATGTAGTTGTACCATTCAGGTTTTATCTTTTTTATCCATTTGTTTACTGTAATATTTTACATTGATTTTTATATCGGTGTTTGTTACAATTATTCTCAAAGTTGACATTTCTGCAGTTTCCATTATTTATTTTGTTTTGGTGATGACCGCTCTTGTCTCTGCTGCATAGGTAAGCACTGGTCGGACTATGCTTTTGTGTATTTATTGCACCAAATGGTATCATTATGACATCCTAATATTCTTGTATAGTTCTTACGATGAGCATTTTTCAGTTTCGGATTAGCGCTTTATTTACATACAAACTGAACGCATTTCTGTCTATGTTAGTTGCTCGCGGATTCGACAAAGACGTATATCGTAGTGACATCTGCGTACGAAAGAACACCAACACTGTACGTGTGACGTATTCTAGACTGACACGTTTACTAGAAAGAAACAGAGATACTTGAAGAATGTTGCGCTTATGCATCCAAAGGTCACTACTTAAATCTGTTTCTAGCAGTATTTAAAATGTTTTGGAAGTTTATATGGCAATATTTTGTTTTCGAAAGTTACCTGTAAGAGTTTTTATTTACAATGTTGTTTATTGCTGAAATTTATTTTATACATTTTGGGAACCTTTGTTTTTGCTGGGAAATAGTTCTGTAGATATCCTGATTTGTTTTGGTTTGTGGAAATTGGTATTAAGAGGTTGAAGATAAGTTAATAGCATTTTTGTTATACAGCCATTTAAAGGTAATTACAGTTATTGGAATGTATTCTTGAAAATAGTAAATGGTGTAAATTGGCGTAAATAGTATGCGTAAAATATGTATTGACTTTTTCCAACGTACATTCTGTACACTACATCTCTAACTGTTATTCTTAATGTTTCGGGCATATTTTCAGTTTTTAACTTTTTTCTGGAGCTGTGCACTTTTTCTATTAATGGAAGGTTGTCTTTCCTTTGCTGCACGATTTTCCGTATGGTGGGTAACTTATTTTTAATGCATTGCATTTGCATTTGCAACTCGTTCCCGAGCGTTTTCTTTTTCCAATAGATAAACACCAACTAACATCCAATGTTGAACTGGCTAAGTACAATCGTGTTTTCAAGAATACATTCCAGTACCTGTAATTATTTTTTAATGGCTGTATAACAAAAATGCTATTAACTTATCTTCAACCTCTTAATACCAATTTCCACAAACCAAAACAAACCGGGATATCTACAGAACTATTTCCCAGGAAAAAAATGTTCCCAAAGTGTATAAAATAAATTTCAGCGATAAACAACATTGTAAATAAAAACTCTTACTGGTAACTTTGAAAAATAAAATATATAAATAAAATATCGACATATAAATCTCCAAAACATTTTAAATACTGCCGGAAACAGATTTAAGTAGTGACTTTTGGATGCATAAGCGCAACATTCTTCAAGTGTCTCTGTTTCTTTTTACTAAACGTGTCAGCCGACGGAATACGTCGCACGTACAGTGTTGGTGTTGTTTCGTTCGCAGATGTCACTACGATATACGTCTTTGTCGAATCCGCGAGCAACTAACATAGACAGAAATGCGTTCAGTTTGTGGTATGCAAATAAAGCGCTAATCGGAAACTGAAAAATGCTCATCATAAGAACTATAGCCTTAAATACTTGTTCTTTCACTTCTTTATGAAGATCTTTGATACTGGTTTGAAAACTCCATAATCTGTTCGATGATCTTCCGTTGTGCTTTCTAGCTTACATCGAAGAAGTTCCTTATTTATAGTAATTCTCAATGAAAGTTTATGATAGCAGCATAATACACAGAGATCATTACCCTTCAAGATCGCCCGACCTAATACCTCGCTACTACTATATGTGTGGACATCTTATAAATGTTCTATAGTCTTATAGTATAATCATTTACACATAACTGAGGAGTTGCAAGATGCCAGCGTGAATACCGTAAATAAAATCAGACCGAGAGAGTTGGATCATTTTTCAAAATGCAATGGATACAATTGTTTGTTTAAATCAGGGATGGCTAACCCGCGGCCCGCCAAGCAATACTCTACGGCCTGCGGGCCTTCCCCTAAGAAAAAAACCTTTACTGAAGTTGCAGATTAAAGAATAGCCGCAATTTACAAATAAGCAGCGCTGCCACAAATCAAAATATAACAAAACGACAAACAGCCAGGCTACCTTCACAAAACCTCAATAATTACCAGCTGCATTTGCTTACTATAATATCAAAGGATACTGTGCCGCCCGACTTTGAAAAGAGTGCTGCAGTATGTACAGTGAACCTAACTTAGCTTTGCCGATGAGTAAATGTGCGCACTGGCAAACGGTAGTGGGGATTAACGGATGAATCTCTTGTGGCAACTTGTAGCTGTTAAGATCGCTAGTACAGTTATAGAAAAAGTCTTATCTTGTTGCTTATAATTTAGTTATATGCTTATTTTCTGCTTATTTTGTAATTATAAATAACTAAAGATTAGTGTTTATTCACTTACTGATGTATTCAAACAACTCTAATATAAATCATAATTATTACAAAAACACCACTGTTCTATTGCAAGCTAACTTCTAAACTTCTGTTGTTAAGTGTACACGGCTCGTGATGCTTGTAGTCTGTCACTTTCTTCACCCACCTTCTCTGTCCATCATTGTGCGCGATGACCGGCAAACCTATTTTAGGTCCACTATACTTCTTTGGCGGCGGCGATGGTGTGGTATACAAAAGATACTGCGGCCGAACGGAGTGGGGACGGTCTTTTTGATCTATGTATCGCGCCGCCGACCCGACAACGGCCAGAAGCAGCAGGAACGTTCGAGAATTAGGCGGTCTAGATATATAAAACGCCCATTGCAGATCTTAGATACACTTACGAGTAAATGTAGTGATGCCAAATGGTGTTTTTTTTCCTGTTTGTCCCTATTTCTATGCAATAAATAATGGGCGCTCGCATATATGTAGCTCATACCATTTGGCCTGCGACTCGTCAGGCATACTTATCTGTTCAATTTGGCCCACAGCCCAAAATGGTTGATCACCTCTGGTTTAGACGGTGATGGCGGTATTTCGAGCAACTATTGTAAGCAATAATGTTACAAAATGTTTCTAATTCTTTAAACTGTCATTAAAGTTAGTAATTATCGTAAGAAACAATCTGAAGAAAAATGCCTTTTTTTACTGATTTAAACTGTATTTAAATTGCCTTTTTTTTACATACAGGATAACATTTGTAACGTTACAATTCAGGAACAACATAAATCGGAATTTACAACATGAAAAGTCTTAAAAGATAATTACTTTTGTTCAAAAATAATGCAAGAACATTTTTATTAACAACACGCCACCAATTTTGTTTTTTCTCGTGCTATTTGAAATATCATTACACGCCACTGGAATTAGTTAATGGTAGATTAAGTAGTAAGCGGATACGAAGAAATCAGTGCAAAGCGGCACCTTCGATCTTTTTCGGTCGCTCTATGTATCTATATGTATATAACAGTACATTAAATTTGATTTGCACTAATGTACAGTACCTTTGAAATGTTGGTAATAATAATTGTGATACTCAATAATTCTATTGTCAGGTAATTTCATTGAGAACATCACATAATATTCTATATAATCCCGCATTGTGTTTGATTTGCAATGATGTAAATGATTATTGTTATTCTGAACGTATTACCGGAAAATTTCGAATTATACATTCAATAGGTCTTACAATAATAATAATTGTAATACTCAGAAAATTCTATTAGTGGAATAGCTCCGTGGAGAACATTGCATAATACTCTACAATCGCTACATAATAACGCATGGTATTTGATTCATACTTACGCAAATTATAACGGTAATTTTGATGATATTACAAGTAAATTCATTTCGAACTACGCATTCAACTAATTTCATAATAATGATAATCAGAAACTTCAATTAGTGCAATGCAATAATGCCAGAGAGAACAAAAATTGTGTAAAAATACATGTATGTTGACGCACGCATCAGCTAGTTGGACTATATTAATACACACTTAAATTAAGATAAATTATACTAATTATCCCAACAAAAGATCACATAACTATCTCTTTTCGCTTACAAGCTAATAATGTTCGTTACGCACTAGAGCAAATTATCTCTGTATCATCATTTTACTGGAGAACTGCCAGTTCCAACCTTAATCTATTCTGATAGCAATCATCAAAAAATTATAAATAGTTGCGAAAAGAATATTACTTCCATTTGTTTCGTAACAGTTGCATGCTAATCAATCAATGTTCGATATTCATTCTTGCCATTTACCTAAACATATTTATTTGACAGTCAACTAAACTTGGACATTTTTCAAACATCATCCAGAGGGAGAATCGCAATAACATACATTGTGCATTGAAATATACATTTTGTGTGTATCTGTTGGAAAATTTGAGAAGAAAAACTAAATTATCTTTAAATTGCTGTTCCAATTAAGCAATTCTATGGTTGGTAGCATTCAAGAGACATACCTTGTATTAAGCATGTCTTCAAAACGTACGCGAGAGCCATCTAGAGGACTTCAAGAAAGTCTCACTAGTTTCGAGTGCTCAAGTCTGTCTGAATGATGGATGTCGAAATGGCAAACACGACATAAACTTGCACAACTCAACATTTAATGGCTTGTGCTCAATGCGTGAATAAATACAGAAATTTAGAACAGCTCTCCTTCATTTAGGCACCTACACGTTCAACGTTAACTTACTCTGAAAATCATGTGAAACTTCACAAATCTAATGTAACAACAAAATTTAGGTTAGATTGAAGCTCTTTCAAATAGCGAAAGTAAAATAGCAGCAACCTGCGTTGATGAGAACAAGTATATGATAATAAATGCATTCCCTTGAAGTTGTCACTGAAATAAATTGAAAGAGTGAGCGACTTTTTTCCGCAGTTGTAACAGCATCGGTAACTACTTCCTGTACTGCCCACACGAGGATTTTTCAAACGTAAACCAGTAAGAAAACAGCATAATTTTTATTTGTTTCCCAGGGAGTGGGGCTTCTGCGTCAGGTGTTAAAAATATGCCTTTGTGTCCAGAGAAACATCCTGAAAGTGGGCGATTCAACAATAAATTCATTTGCCATTACATAATTATGTAAAATTCTTATCGCCCTTAATAGCCCGGACAATACTGCAATCGAATTAAAAATACATTAATTTTCTTATCTCGTACACCCAACACACAACAGATTTCTAAATTTTTTCTTCTTTCTTTATCTCATTTACGTCTTAAGGTGTTTGGTCCATCTCTTATGGATGTTGCGGTTTCTCGCTATTCTCCCGACTGCCTCGATGTTCTTGTTTCTATTCCTAGCCTTGGTCCAACCCCATTGATCTCAGGGATTACCTTTGGTTTTTCTTTCTTCTGCTCTAATCTGATAGACTTTCATGGAGTATCTTGTTATTCAGGCGCATACTGAATTTCAAAATTTAAAAAGCTAATACTAAGTTGTTAAACTTAACAATTGAGTTCTTCTTTTATCATTTTGTACCGTACAATCATACGTATACAATTATTCACTAATCAATTTGTTTGGATAGATATGTCTTTTTGTGGCCACCTAATTCTCCAGACTTGAATAAACCAGCCTTTACTATGAAGCTATATATTTATGCTGAACAGGAGATAACCATTTACGTTATGTGAGATGGTAAGACAAGCTTAAAATTCAAAAACTGTTCAGCATAACCTTCAAACCCTTTAAAATATTTTTAAAAAGCAGAAAAATAGACGAGACAAATGTATTTTGCAACGCAATATAAGTTGGGTATTCATTTATTTAAAGCCTAATATTAGATAGGACATATTTGGGGTTTTTGAATCGTGAATAAGTTCGGCAGATTTCTATCCAGCTACACATTAAGTGGATATTTATAATATTTTTTGCAAAATAAATAAAGTAATATGCTATACAATGTAAAACAGGCGGAAGTTTAATAATCATAATATTATTATTATTAGTCTTCGTGTTATTTTGAAAATTCAACACTAATTTTAATAAACAAAACAATTTAAAAATAATAAAGACAATTTTCTGTTAACGTGCAATAACAAACGACCAAGGCTACAACATTTGTCTGTTGTATATTTGTACAAACAGTGTCAATATATGAAAACTGTTCTTCTTCTTCTTCTTCTTCTTCTTCTGTGTATAGGCCAATGGCCTGTTAATTACCTACAATGGAGTAGGTTGCTTAGTCCTCTTTTGCACGTATGCTGGACAGGAGGCTAGCCTAACCCTTCGAACAGAGAAGGGAAGTTCTACTACATGGTTTACGATTGTCAAGGATGTTCATATGACGACCGGGACCGACGGCTTTACGTGCCCTCCGAAGCACCACCAGCTGCATATGCCACTATATTGGTCCACCCATCCGAGTATTGACCAGCGCGGATTGCGCTGGACTACGAATACCTTTTGACCGGCGTCCGCAGTGCTCCGCTATACAACCGATAAACTGTTCATGAACAATCAATTCTCATCAACATATATATCAAGCACTTTAACCGCAAGCAGTTATGGCTGCCTATTTCATAAGCCTTCATAATCCTTTGGTTTGGGATGGATTGGTTCCTGTATTTCACTATCTTTTACTCTAGTAGGTTCATGTTTGTCTTGGCCTCATTTGCTATTTTTGCCCATTCTTTCCTATCGTGATATTTCTCCTTCCACCTCTTTATCCCTATCTTCTTTAAATCGTCTTCAACATCGTTCAGCCATCTTATCCTGGGTCTACCCCGCCTTCTTGCTTCTGTCGGTGTCCATTCTGTCACTATTCTTATGACTCTTTTTATGTCTGCCCTCATTACGTGTCCAGTCATTTTATCCTTTGTGATTTAATATATGTAATGATATCTTCTCCTTGCACTTGCTCTTGTATTTCAAAATTCATTCTCGGTCTAACTTCGTTTTCTTCTACACGTATTGGTTCCATTATTCTTCTTAGCATCTTACTTTCGACAACTCGTAAATCTTCCTCTTCTTTTTCGGCCATTGTCCATGTTTCTGTAGCGTACATCACCACCGGTCTGATAAGGGTTTTATGTACTTGTATTTTCGCTTTCATGCTTAGGTGCTTGGTATTTAAATAATTTTTGTTTGCATAGTATGTTTTATACCCCGCCTGCATTCTATGCTTTGTCTTTTCGTTTCCTCTTTCGTTTTTGTTATATATTCCTGATCCTAGATATTTGAATTTCTGAACTGTTTCTATACTGTAACCTTCTATTTTCAAAGCTTCTTCTTTGGACTTACCATATTTTAAGTATTTTGTTTTTTCTTCACTAATTTTTAAATCCCATTTTTTGTTTCTTCTTCTAATCTCGTAAATGCTCCTATTAGTCCATCTTTTGTTCTGATTATAATTGTCACGTCATCAGCGTATGCGACTATTTGTACTTCTTTCACATTTATTGTGCCTTCTAATTCCGCTTTTCTAATTGCACTTTCCAGGGCAATGTTGAACAGTGCTGCCGATAGCATATCGCCTTGTCTGACTCCTCCTTTTACTTCCAAGCTGTCTGTTGTTTCGTTTCCAATTTTTACTACTGCTGTAGTCTGAGGGTCATCTCAACTAGATTTATTATCTTTTGTGGTATCCCCATCTGTGCCATTTCCGTTATTATTCTACCTTTTTTCACCTTATCAAACGCCTGTTTAAAATCTATTCTCATCAACATAATATAGCAAAATACAGTTCACTGTATAAGTATAAGAAATGTGCGTAGGGTTAAAAGACTCTTCCTTAACCAGTGGTATCTTGTCATTATAATAATGGTAAGGCTGTACAACCCACGAAGAAGTATGAGTTGTCAGAACTCCCGTATCCTCGTTCTCACATACGGTTGTCGCGTTCCTGACACGTAGTGGTGTGGTGGGCATCACGCAGTACACAACCGTAATATTACCCCTTGATTATGCAAACGTAACTACTCAATTATTTAAAGCGACTGGGTAGGCCGCCAGCTAATCATCAAGTCGGAGATTTGAACTTCCGCACCGGAAACCACTGGTGATTATCTCGTCATTAAAATGTTAAATGTTACTTAAACTACAGGTTCTTGAAAATGCTATTGGTTAGATTCTATAGCTTCTTTTTCCACATATTACCTAAATACTGATTGTTTCCTAATTTATAGAAAGGCCTTTCAAAATAAAATTGTTTTGCGGGTTAAATTAATAGCTGTGTGATTCTCCATTTACATATTTTTGACAACAAATAGAAATCGTGTTTTTTTGGGAAACCAAATGTAAACTTGTGGAATCATTTCAAAAATTTGCGAATGATTTGGATGGGTAGAAAAGCAGCTATACGGTTGCTAGTTAGGTCGCCTGATTTAAAGTGCTTTTATTTTTATGAAGCTTCTGTTGAAATCTGTTATAGTTTCTGTCCCCCTTTTCAAATGTAAACCACACCGTTGTAACTATTACATTAATGGTTTGTATTCTACTTCTCTGAAATTTAATAAAAATTGAATGAATGGAAACTATTGCGAGTACCGAACGTAAATGTGCTTGAAGAATGGCTGCATACGAAGACACGTTTTTGAAAAATGTAGGTAAACTCGTCAGAATAAAAAAAAAGAACACCCCACAGTGTGTTAACCTTGTATTGCTTCTACTCAATAACATGGTAGGTCACTTCCCATTATGTTTAATTAGAGCGGTTGTAGTTGAGCAGTTGATTTCCTAATAAGTGGATGAGTAGAAGAGCAGGATATAGTGGCTAGCTAAATCGCCTGATTTAAATTCCTTCGATTTTTTGTATGAAGTTTGTATTGAACCCGCTATAGTTTTTGTCTGTTCCTTCAAATGTAAACCACAGCATTGTAGTTACAATATTAATTCTATGGACCTCAACTCCACCCAAAAATGTAAGTACATTCCCATTATTTACTTACTTTTTCTAGTCCAATTCTGACTTGGCAGTAGATGTACTAATATATCAATGGGTAGAGGAACAGAGATACAGTGGCCAGCTAGATCGCCTGATTTAATATCGGTTGAATTTTTACGTAGTTTCAATTGAAATCAGTTATAGTTTCTGTCTCTTCTTTCAAATGTAAACCACACCATTGTAGCTATTATATAATTCGATACTTATAGCACTCGTAAAATTTCAAGAAATGTAATTGAAATAATAAAAATAAATAACTTTGATTTGTTGTATGAAGATCAGTTTGAAGAATGGCCGCTACTTTTAATAAAAAAACTTCTAGAAAAAGATACTTTATACATATTGGGATTTAGAGGTTGATTTAAAATGTATGAGAAACGGATCTATTGCAAATTATAAATAGAAGACGCCCGTCAGGAACGCGATGTAATGGCCAGCAGCATTCCCCGATTTAACCCCTTCAAATTTTTCTGTTGTCCAATTGAAAATGAGGTATTTGCAAAACAGCCCCAAAACACAAAATATCTTCACCCAAAAATCAACCAATGCAGAAATTTTAAATATTTACGTCTTGAAATTTCTACTATTTAAATGTTGCCTTTTTTAATTATTTTAATAAGTTTTATGGTAGATGTATCACGGTAATAAAATATAAAACCTTCTATATGTGAGCCATTTTGCAAATAAATACTACAACTACTGCAATATTATCAAGATATCTTTTAATTTGTTGACTTGTTTTTGAAACTTCAATTAGATTCGAATAAAACTGCTTTTTTTTTGGCAATTTCTCGAAATCGAATCTATCGATTTTAATGTTCTTTGCGGGAAAATACGAAGTTTTGAAAGATCTATAATTCCCCCAGTATAGAAAAGGCGCTAAGTTTATTTCACTATATTATGTGATTAATAAAATAACACGTGTAAGATATCTTAAAAAATCAGTCTGTAGATACACTTTTTTACGATTAAGTTGATTACAAATAGGAAAACGATTCCACGGCCACCTTATTCGCCAGACTTTAACCAAGTAGTTTTTTTGATGAATTATCTGAGCAAATCGAACAAAAACAATTAGAAATGAATTTTACAAATTCCAAGTTAGAAACCTTGAAAAAGAAGATGCAACTCCAGCAGTCAAGAAATGTATTATAACAGTGGGAACAATACACTACGCCGTTTTTTGTAGACAGTACGAACATATGCATTTTCCTAAATAACGACATTTTCCTGCGTCTGTAATTTAAAAATTTCATGGGAACTTAAAGATACACAAACCACATCATCGCTGTAATTATTTCCGGGTGAGTGAACGAAACGATGATGACACGAGCGGTTAAAAATGTATGTGTAAATGAACTTAAGACCTTAGATCACTGAATCTGAATAATCCAACCAGTAGCGCGTAAAATGATGACGAAACCGGCCGTCATTTTCGGTACATCAATTCACATTATTCTGATTGAAAGTGTAGGACTTTTCAATTATTCTCTTTTATTGAATGAACGGTCAAATTGGGCGGTCCGTGTCAAGATCATGCGTAAAATAACATAATGCAGATATCACACAGAATTGTAAAACAATCAATATTGTCATAAATGGAAAAACTACCGCAGGCAGTTGTAGGTTGACGATTCGATATTGACAATCATCATAGATTTTTCTGAATTTACCAATTTAGAATTTATAACAGTTAAGCAATAAATAAAATAATTGGCTTGTTTAATAGATGCAGTATCACTTTTGAAGTTGATTAATGAATGAATACTTTTAAATTACACCCGTATAAATATATACTGTTTTGTATTTCTTAAAATGCACTATAAAATATGTAACGGTAAGGCATTTTAATTTATTCTAAATTAGCTCAAGGAATTATACTTAATACGGTCGTTATAAATTAAATAAATGTAATCTACCAATAGGATGCTTCGTATATTAAAACAAAAATGTTTGTAGCAAGGAATTAATTGCTTGCAGTGTAGAGCTAGAAATTTTATTGTCCATTAATTGGTACGTCTGAGCGGTAATTTAAGAAGGGAATTTCAACCGCTTAACTGTTTTTATTATTTTGATTTCCTTTTGAATGAGTACCTTGGTATTACACATTTACGAACTAAAGATTAATAACACCTCAGTGCAAGTAGATAATTTTAATAAGTGGGAGTGGCAAATACGCAGGCTTACTTCAAGCAGTTAATATTTTTTTATTATCTGATAAAAACTAAACTTGTCCTTCCTCTAACAAGCTTGATCGACGTAAAAAATGTTGCAATTAATTATATGTTATCATAAAAACCCCATCTAAAAAAATAGCTATCATTACCTACTATTTAAAATAAAATTCATTGGTTATTGCTACTTCGTAAAGGAGTTAATAGCAATTAATTATGGTTAAGTGCAAACTGAGACATGGGTTAAAATTACGTAGCTACTACTAGTGCGGCACAATGCCCAGAAATGTATGTGTGAATAAGCTAATTCAATGTAAAATTAGTAAATTCTGGAAACAACCGTTTCGAGATACATTTTAGCATGTTTTGGCTGCGTAACACATACTGGTTAGACAGACCCTACACTTGAGAGATTTTTGCAAATCTAATCTGCCCGATAGAATTTTTCAAATCAAATTGGTTCAAACTACCAGCGGATTACAGCTGGGGTACCGCAAGGTAACGTCTTGGGTCCTCTTCTCTACCTGGTATATACCACCGCTGATGTTCCAACTACAGAAAATACTGAAATAGCCACCTTAGTTGCTAACACTACCTGCAGTAGCATCAGAACACCTACATAACCACTCTGGCCTCTTCCAATAATGGTTAGACAAGTGAAGAATTACAGTTAACAACGACAAATCTGTTCAAATTATATTTACCAATAAACATACATGTTGATCAAGAACAAATAAAAAAGTCATTACATTTACTTAATTTATTTAGGCAGTCCCTTGAAAGATCAAAGGGATCATTCTGTAGAAATAAAATGTAGAATAGCCAAGGCCAAATCGGCATTATGAAAATTTAAAAAAAGTCCTGTGCATCCATGATATAAAGATGAAGCCAAAAATAATACTTATAAGGTGCTGCACGTTTTCTCCACACGGGGTGAAGTTATGGGCCCTGACAGAAGTTTCATACAAGAAATTAGAAGCTTTTGAAATGTGATTGATTGTATCACAAACAGACAATAATTGCTAAGAATTGGGAAACTGAAATAATTAAAACTATTACAAAACGAAATTTAGGTTACTTAGGGTATATAATGAGAAACACGAAAAGATGTGGTATCCTACAGTTAGTATGAAAAGGGAAAAAGGAGATCAGGTAGAAAGCTTATATTGTGGCTAAAAACCTCCTGGCAATGATATGATAAAACCACAACAAAGCTCTTTAGCGCAGCGGTTAACAAGACAAGAATAACCATTATGGTTGCCAACATCCAACAACAACGACCATAGCATATGCCCACAAGTAACAATCAATAATGCCGTCATACCAGTAAAGTCAGAAGTTAAATATGTAAGGATATGTTACGGAATTTAAGCCAATTTGGACCTATGGTTTTCATCTGTGGGGGGGGGGGGGTGCACGCACCGTCTGCACGAAAACCTGGGGATATCGTACGTACTGTAGTGCGCGTGTATTACATTTATCGGGTTGCCTTGTTTTGGGTTGGATATGTTTTTGTTATTGTTTATATAGTTACAGAAATCCATTATGTTATACAGTCACAAATAAATCGTGCTCTCCAATTTTATCTTTTAATTCAAATATATTTGGTGTTCGGACCTTCAGTAGGGTCCTAGCATCATAGTACACAATGAAATTCGAAGATCAGCAACCTCGCATCACAACACTTTCGTGGGGCATGAAAACAACCACGTAGAACATCTATCCAATAAACCAATAATTCTAATATTGAACCGCCAGTGGCCATAGAAAGTTATCCAGCAGCCTAATCAGTAATAGTATAGTTTTATTCGCGGATAACATCGATGGAGAGATTTCCTTCATGTAGTAGCCAACATGACATTGTCAACACAAACGAAAGTGGTGAATAACTTCTACAGTTTTGTATAGAAAACAAATTTACTATCCTTAGACACACCCACAGACGTATCCTGGTAGGGACTATGGTTCAAATCATCAATTGTTAGTCACTGATCTGAAAATACACTTGAAAAAAACTCGCCCATCAACGTGCCAACCAAAACTAATTGAACAAATGACGACAACATATGAACAAAAGGTCAACGTGAAACTACAGGTAATATAAATTGAACAACTATCTAACCAGGCTGACAAAATGGGATACGATAAAAACCATTCTTAACAATGTCAAAAGAGACCATAACAGAACAAATACACAATACTGCTAACTGCCATTCAAAAAAGCAATGGATGACAGATCTTACCATGGAACTTATTCAAAAACGTAAAAAACTCAAACAAAAAGGTATTACGACGAAACAACTTCGACGAAAATATCAACAACTCAACAGATATATACAAAGAAGCTGCAGAAGAGACAAAAATGAACATCTAGGCAAAATCTGTGAAGAGATCGAAAAACATCGAATCACCAACAATAGTAGAGATTTATTCCGAAAAATTAAACAAATTACCAGAGAATTTCAACCAAAAACGTGGGTCACTGATAATGAAGATGGCGTAATATTACACGACATAGATGAAATAATGAACCGATGGGAAGAACACTGTAAAAAACTTTTCAAAGAATACAGAGCTGCAACCACATTGTTCAACTTATCGGACATTAACACAATATAACATGAACCAAAAGTTATTAGAGTAGAAGTAGAACATGCGATCAGAAAACTTCGCAATAACAAAGCTCCAAGGGAAGATGACATCAACGCTGAAAACACTAGGAGAAAAAGGTATCCTCCTCTTAGCCAACTTCACAATACCATATGGCGGAAACTACCGCAAAATAGCTCTTATATCACTCGCAAGCAAAATATTGCTATATATGGTCCATGAAATTTAAATGGACACGGGACGGGACACTGTTATTTATAGTGGTAATGGATAGATTATTAAAGAACACCAGAATAAAAACAAGACAGTGCCAGACAGTAACAGGATACAACAGATTAATACCAATAACGATTGATTGTCTCATGCACACAGATGAAATAGTCCTAATATCAGATACCCACAGAAAAATGAAACAACTAACGGAAGAAATAGGAAAACTGGAAATGGACGTGAACATCAATAAATGCAAAACAATGATAATTAATAATAAATCGGAAGAGGAAATAAGAGAAATTGATATTAAAGGGATTAACCTGGAAAAAGTGACAGCATACGAATACCTAGGGAGCGTAATACCGGAAGCTGGGAAGAAAGACCTAGATGTAGCCAACAGAACAAAAAAGAGCGTAAGGATCTATTATGCATTACCCAAAACAATATTTGGAAAAAGAGAAATAGACACCAAAACGAAATTAAGGGTCTACAATGCAATAGTAGTACCAACGTTGACATATGCAAGCGAGTCATGGGCAATGCAAGACAAACATGAAGGAAAAATCATTGCAGCAGAAATGAAATACTTTAGAAAAATTACTGGGAAAACTAAGATGGACAGAGGGAGAGGAATAAACATATCAGACAAATAGTCCAGCAAGAAGCAATTACAAAGGAGACTGAGAGAAAACAACTAAACTGGTACGGTCATATACTAAGAATGGACCAAAACAGACTGGTTAAGAAAATAATGGAGACAGGCAGAATGGGGAAAAGAAGAACAGGAAGACCGAGAAAAAACTGGCTACAAAGAATAGAGGATTTAGACAGACAAAGAGGAAAGACGAGAGAAGAGATGAAAGCACTGGCGATGGGCCGGAAGGGATGGAGAAATTGGGTCAAGAAATAGCAAGACAGTAATCCGACACCCTAAGGGTATAAGGATTCTAGAAGAAGAAGAAGATGGTTCATGAAAGATTGCGGAGTTTCTTAGACAGACAAACAGCTTTGGAACAAGTAGATTTCATCAGAGGTAGAGGCACCCGTGATCAAATATTAAATCTACGCCTACTTATCGAGAAAACTAGAGAATTCAACACCACAGCCTTCCTATGCTTTATTGATTACAGCAGAGCTGTTGACAGGAGTCTAAACTATGGAAAACGCGTCTTATATGGTTGTACAGGAACACGTAACAATTCTAATTAAATAATTATATCAGAATGGAACAGAAAAGCTAAAGATAAACGGCAAAACAACTAATAAATTCCAACCAGGAAAGGGCATACGACAAGGGTGCGTACTATCTCATCTACTATTAAATATTTATGGAGAAGCAATAATTAGGAAAGTACTCGATAACTGGAACGGTGGCGTCAATATTGGAGGCGCAAGACTTTCGAACCTGCGCTACGTCGATGGTACTACACTAATAGCAAAAGCAGAACTACAAGAAGTTTTACAAAGAACAGAAAGAGAAAGCGAAAACTATGGACTCAAACTAAATATAGACAAAACTAAAATCATGGTGGTCCAACGCACAACATGTAAAACTGTTTCAAGATATAGAATTTGTAGAAAAATTCAACTACTTGGGATCACTCATCACCAACTTGGAGACTAGAACTGAAGAGATTACTAGACGAATAAACTTAGGTAGATCCGCAACAATGAATCTGAATAAGATATGGAAAGACAGGAATTTCACTACTAAAATCATAATAATGCCAACGCTGGTTTTTTTGGAACTAAACAAAAAGAAAATCAATGCCTTCGAAATGTGGTGCTGGAGGAGAATGTTGTGCATACCGTGGACCGCCCATCGCACCAATGAAAACATTATAGCAGAAATAAAGATACCAATGAAACTGACTACTATTATCCAAAGAAGAATATTACAATATTTCGGTCATATTACCAGAGACAACAACAATCTGCAAAAGTTGATGATTCAGGGGAAAGTAGAAGGAAGATGACTTCGTGGGAGATCACCGAAACGATGGATCGATTAGATCAAGGAAGCCACAGGTGCCCCACTCGAAAAAAACGTAAAGAATGTCGAAAACCGAGAAAGATGGCGAGAAATTATCAGAAGAACCAATTAATATAGAAACTACGAAATTAGATCCTATGTAATTGATATATACATATATAAATCACGACTCCTCGACAATGAGGAAAAACTACTAGAGACAGAGAGAGTAGCATAAAGAGTCGCACCATTTACTCAGTATTTGGAAATAAGAGTAAATTTTAAATAAGATGTACGTAAATTAAAAAAATAATTTTTTATTCATACGAAACTGGTTTTAAAGATTTTTAGGATTATATGAAACTTTTTAAATAAATTTCAGTACGGTACGGCTTTTTCCTAGTTTATTTTCATCTCATTCGCTTCTTTAACGCGTCTTTAACCGCACTTGGTTACGTCTACTAACTGTAAGAATCTAAATGTGCAAACAGCGTAAAGAAATCTCATAGGATGTTTTTAATTCAAAGTGATAGTTGGGCATGTTATCGCAACCATTAGTTTGACAATAGAATTATCAGAATGCCAGTGTGCATGCTTATGTTTATCGTACCGTGTAAATTTTGACATTTACTATCTCAATAACTTGTTCTGCTATATGAAAGTTAATAGTCTAAGTGATTGATTGTTGCTTTTAATTTACCAATTTTTTATCGCTGCACTGCAGACGTCAATTAAACAATATTCGTAGTGCAGCACAATCCGCAGACTCAGGTATGTGCACCAATCTAGTGACATATGCAACCGCTTGTGCTTCAGAGAGCACGAAAGCCGTCGGTCCCGGTTGCATACGGACATCTTTAACAATCGTAAACCATGTAATGGATCTTCTCTTCTATATGCGAAGGGTTAGGGTAGCCTTATGTCCGGCATACGTGCAAAGAGGGCTCACAGAACCTACTCAAAAGAGAAGAACAATTAAAGAATTTTTTACAATTCTGATCGTAAATATGATGAATGAGCATGTAATTTGAATTTCTATATTAATTCCGCTATAGGTGATTCAAGTTCTATACCTAAAATTGACAAATTGCATATTTACGTGCCCAGAGAAATTACATTTAGTTGCTGTTGCTTTCAATTATATGAAAAATATGAATAGACTAATTTTCGGTAGACCCTATCTGATTCAATTGTAAAATTGCCTTCTCCAGTAATTCCGCATGTGGGGTTTATTGAAATATATAGTATAACACTATTTCTCTTTAGTATTCGCCACACAATTGCTGTAGGTAAACTTAATTGGCAATTAATATCAGGAGTGGGAGTAGAAATATTATTTCGTATCTGAATTAGTAATTGTATAATAATTATAGTTATGATACTCCTAATTTGGAAGATTATTACCAATGATCTAATATAACCTAATTTTAAATATGTGTCAATACGTCATACATGGTACAGTAACTAATATTCTAAAAATGTTAAGCGCCCTATTGAGCAGACTACCCTCTGTAGGAATATTCAGTTGCCGGTCCAGAAATATACCGTTTGAAACGTTCTAATTGGCTTGCCCTATCGTTTATACATAATCAATGTTTTGTCAAGATCCTAAACCATTTTTAGGTGTTGCTAGTGAGCTCCTCGTAAGCATTTGAACATTAGTTTCAACAATACTGTATGATTATCAGAATTTACAATTGTAAGCCAAAAAACGATAAAATGGTTTTACTTGAATCATATAATCAATAATCATTAGTACAGTGACTGGTGAGTTGTTAACGTTCTGCTGCTTCAACAATTATTACGCAAGAATATAACATTTTTATTACTCAATACATCAAAATTAGAATATGTTGGCTACAATTTTTGTATTATATGCTTAATTATTTCGCCTATAGTAAAAGTTGGCGTTCGCATTGCTTCAGAAACACGAATTTTTTTCAAGAAGTCTTATAAATGGTGCTTGTAAATATTTAGATATCATTGCATTGTTTTTCCTGTTTCATGCACAGCAAATAATACTTAATCCAAATAAGGAAATCCAGAAAATAAGCACCGGTTATACAGTAAAAATGCAAGGAACATACCACTTGAATTTCTTTACACTACCAACTTACGAATACAATAATATCCCATTTTAACTTAGAAAATCCATTGAAAAACGTGACCAAGTACGAATAGAAATGATATCTAACTTGTGAACCGCGTGTATGTACCTACATCATTGTTGTTCATTATCAATAGAACCTAATTCCTGGGCAATCTAGACAATACACATGAAGAACATGCTTGGGGGTTAAAGCGAAAAACAAAGTCCCTACAAAAATAGCACCAATTCTCCAATGGTAAACAAATAAGTCGTTATAGGAGGATGGTTCGATAACTACGTGACCTAACAAAGAAAACGCAAGTTTTTTTCGACAAAAAACATTTTATTTTTCAATATAGTATCCTGCTCGCTCAACACACTTATTCCAACGATATTTCAAATTAGCAATGCCTTCATTGTAGGTCGATGAATCCAAGTCTTCGAAATAGCTAATTACAGCAGCGATAACCGCTGGGAGCCAAATCTGGGGAATAGGGCGAATGGGGCACTAATTCCAATCCCAATTAATGAATTTTGCCCATTGCAATCTTAGACTTGTGGGCAGGTGCGTTATCTTGATGGAAAACCAGTTTCTTCTTTACCAAATGAGGCCGTTTCTGTTTGATTTTGTCGCTAAGTTGTTGCAACAAATTGGCATAATACTCGCCATTTATTGTTTTCCCCTTTTCTAAGTAGTAGACCAAGATAATTCCAAAACACGGTTGCCATAACCTTTCCTGCTGACAAAACCGTTTTTGCCTTCTTTGGTGGCGGAGAACCTTCGTGTGTCCATTATTTGGACAGTTCTTTGGTTTCGGGATTATAATGGTGGACCCAGGTTTGATCGACGGTTATGAAACGGCGCAAAAAATCTTTCGGATTGTGGCGAAAACGTGCCAAAAGGTCGCGAGAAACACTCAAACGATTCAGTTTTGCTCCGGTGTGAGCAACCGCGGCACCCAACGCGCCGAGTATTTTTTCATTTCCAATTCTTCAGTTAAAATTCTGTGTCATTTGAGATACCCACTTTGTCTGCTATCTCGCGCACTTTTACTCGACCGTCATCCAATTCGATACGGTGGACTTTTTCTATCATATCCGGGGCAGTAGCAGTTTTTGGACGTCCACTACGGGGTTCATCATTTGTGCTCACACGACCACGCTTAAATTCGGCAACCCAATTTTTAACCATTGAAAACGAAGGAGCGGATTCCAATAGTGCTGAATCCAGCTCTGCTTTGATTTCGGTTGGTGTTAAGCCTTTCAAATGAAAGTACTTTATCACTGCTCTCAACTCAGTTTTTTTCATTGTTTACAAAATCACACGAGACGTTCACTTTGGCGTACTGTCAAAAACAGATTAATTGACAGATCGCTCTTTACTGTTATATTTAATCTAATAAAGGATAGTTCCACAGAACGACAAAGAAGATTCCTCCGAATTCGCGCCATCTCTGTGTTAGGTTACGTAGTTATGGAACAATCCTCGTATAGGCGGTTATACTGTAGGCATTACTGTTCTGTCCTTTTATGTTGGATGGTCTCTTACTGAGGAAAGCTATTTGCAAATTCTATATATTTACAGCTGTGGCGCAAGAATTTTTGTAAATAAATGCTTCCCTCATCGTTGGATTAACCGAAGTGGTCTGGAGAATTGGTCATCATGTTCGCCGGACCTAAAGCCCATACATAATTTTCTATTCATACAAGTGACGCTTTGTTTGCTTAAATTATTTTTTCTGCAGCTACCATAAGAGAGAAATATAGAAGTTGGGTGTGGTAGGTATTTTTAAAAAAGTTATATTAATTTTTTTGAATTATGAAGAATGTTGTATAACTGTTCACTATTAACACAGTATATCTTCTTAACGATTGCGAATTTGACTTCTCTTTATTTGAACTTTTTTGTTTATTTTAAACACATTCAGAAAAATTACGATTTCCCCTGATTATCTCTTATGTACTTCACACATTAGATGTAAAGAAAACCATATGGTATGGACAATGCATTTTTTGTAGTAAGCAAAACAAAATCTTGTGTTTATATGAAGCACCTTTATATCTTTAGATTTAGGATCAGAATTATTTATTTCGATTAAATATTGTTATTTGCTAAATACAGTAACAGTAAATTCAAGGCAGTGGTCTCTAGTTATTTATGAAACACCTTAAAAGCTAGGAATGCATCCATCCAGGTTTACTAAGCAATTCAAATGGAAAATTTTACCAGATGCGAAAGTCTTCAAGAAATACATTCGAGAATGTTAACCAAACCTACAGCTTTAGTTTTTTAGCATAAATTAAAAACTGAACTAGCATCAAATAATTGTATTAAATATTTATCAACAGTTTGACTGTAGTTCGAGCATTCGATTTGTTTCCCATGGCGAATTATAAGGAAAATATGGTTGATTATGCTGGTGTAAATTGGTACATGTTCAAGTACCTACATGTAATACAGTATTTCACTTTCTGCAAGCATTGTGCAATAAAAATCCTTTAAAAGGCTTGATCATGATTAACTGTTACTTTTCTCCAATCACGCCAAATAAGCAGTTGCAAACTGTTACAAAAAGTAGGTGTACAGTATTAGAGATGCAAAATCCAAGGCCTGCCGTAACCAAAATGAGTTTGCGACCGAATTCTGCTGAAGGCGCAGCGCAGCAGCAAGGAGGCGGAGGCCACCGCGTCCCATATACCCACTGCACTAGACCCAGTTAGACGCCATCGGCGCCGGCCAGGGACGCCCGCCACGCGAGCGATATTTATAAATGTGTGCTAAATGACATAAAAAATAACACCGCTACGCTCTTAGCGTGCCTCGCTTGGTAAATCGGTAATGTGGACTGGAAAGATAAGAGAAATATGCTATAAATTTCGCTCGCATACCCGATGCAATTCTTTCATGCATGCTTTAAAAAAAAACCTTTATGAAAAAAAATGAGAAACTTATAGAAGAACTGAGATCGGTCGTTTATCATAAAAAATGGTAGACACTTTGCGGGTTTACCAAGGTGCAAATTAAACGTTGTTGGTAAAAGTGAAAGCGGTTGCAAAGTTTTTACGATTCCGTTTTCTAGTAACCTTTTTGTTTCCTTCAACTTTACATACATGCACTTCTTTCTGTGTGGAAAAGTATACAACAATCGTTTATTAACGAAAGGCAGCGTCTAATATTAATACCTTCTACAGCAAGGGTTGAATCTGGCGAATAAGCTGACCGCAGTAGTGAAGATACTACACCAACCCTAACCTTTATATTTTCTTTCATTAAATATTCTGCAGAAGCTTCGTATTATATGAATGACAGTTACAAGAAATTGAAAATATGTTTTCTTCCTGAAATACACAGCAGACGAATTTTTAACCACTAACCTAATATTAGGGGTTGAATCCGGCGAACAAGCTGGTACTATTGGAGCGTTTATATTTCAATATTACGTTTACAAGAACTGAAAATATGTAAAAGAAACCCTTGTGATAATATGTAATATGATTTGTCAAAAAATATTCAAAAGGCATATAGCTTCAACCACCGACTTGATATTCATGGGTACTCAAAAGATTGAATCTGGCGAACAAGCTGGCCCTACTGGAGCTTTTATATTTCAACCCCAGCGATTTGCATTTTCTTTATTGAAATATTTTGCGTGATACGTTTGCAGGAATTGTAAATATTCCAAAGGAAACTCTTGGTAGTAACATGATTTGTAAAAAAATATACATCAGGCGTATAGCTTCAACCATCAACTCGACATTAATGCGTACTTGAAGGATTGAACCTGGCGAACAAACTGGCTCTAGTGGAGCTTTTATATTTCAACCCTAACGATTTGCATTTTCTTTATTGAAATATTTTGCGTGATAAGTTTGCAGGAATTGTAAATATTCAAAAGAAACTCTTGTGGTAGTTATATGATTTGTCAAAAAATAAACAGCAGGCATATAGCTTCAACCACCGATTTGATATTAATGCGTACTCAAAGGACTGAATCTGGCGAACAAGTTGGCCCTAGTGGAGCCTTTATATTGCAACGATTTGTATGTTCTTTATTGAAATATTTTGCTTGATAAACCCTGCTAGTAGTAATGCTACGTCAAAAAATATACAGCAGGCTTACAGCTACAACCACCAACTTAATATTAATACATACTCGAAGGACTGAATGTGGCGAATAAGCTGGCCCTACTGGAGCTACTTGTGTTAGCGATATATACTTTCTCTATTTAACTATTTTGCAGTAACTTCTTTTTATACGAAAAGCATTTTACGAACTAAAAATAAGCGATAGTAATTTGTTTGGTAGTACATACACTGATTAGTCAAACACCATACAGCAGGCTCTAACTTGATATTCATGCGCACAGTAAAACATAAAGAGTTGAACCTAGCGAACACGCTGGCCCTAGTGAAGGCGCTATTTTCTGTATTGCAATATTTAGGGCAATATAAGTGCGCAAGAATTGAAAATATGCTAACCAAACCTGTTTGGTAGCAGTATTATTCGCCAAAAATATATAGCAGACTTACAGCTACAACAAACTCAAAGTATTGAATCTGGCGAACAAGCTGGCCCTACTGGAGCTATCGTATCGGCTCTAGCGTTTTACATTTTCTCTATTTCATTATTTTGCGGAAACTCCGTTTTATATGAAAAGCATGTACAGCAAATGAAAATAACAAATCTTTTTGTAGTAATATGATTAATCAAATAACATACAGCAGGCGTATTTTTAGCTTACCGCTACAACTTCTAACCCCATATTAATGCATACTACAGTATTAAGGGTTGAATCTAGAGAGGATGCGGGCCGTAGTGGAGCTTCTGCATCAATTCCCAACGATTTATTCAAATATGCTGAGCTATATAGTTTACAGGAAGCGAAACTATGTAAAACAAACAATTTTAGTAGCAAGCTGATTCCTCAAAAAATATTCAACAGACTTGCAGTTGTAAGTACCAACTTAATATTAATACTTAAAGGATTAAACCTGGCGAACAAACTGGCTCTACAGGAGCTAGCGCATCGACGCTAACATTTTGCATTTTCTCCATTTCAATATTCTGTCGAAACCCCGTTTTATACGGTTTATACGGATAGCAGTTTGAGTAATTAAATGCAAGCTGCAAAATTCTTTGTTGTTTCGATTTGCAGAAGTGGTTTCGTATAAATTCTATTTATGTAAATACTAATCTCCAATTAAGTTTCGTAGGGTAATAAAAATTTCGACTGTGTTTTTCGTAACTTGTCATTGGTCGTGAGCACCTCAAACACATTTGAAATAATCTTTTACGTCCTTTCCAGGAACTAAAACTGTGCAGACAGTTTCTGAAAATTTTGTTTATTTGCTGACGATAACAACTTGATATTTTATTTCAAAATCCGGGAGATATTTACTATCTCCACAAGGAAAAAATATATTTACAATTGGATAACAGCTAGATTAATTTATTACAAACCAACATAATTAGTATTGCTGGTCAATTCTTGTTTGGTTGTTTTCCGGAACAACAATTTGAATTAATTTGTAATACCGTGCGGTTCAAAAAATATTAACTAGAACAGATATATAGATCAGGTTAATTCATAAAACTACAATTAAACCATATTAATGACAAATCAAGTATTAATTCACTTCTGGCAGCTACAAAAATATGCGATTACTGGACAAGGAAACAGGTTTCAAGGTCAAAGTTCTGTATTTTAAAAAAGTTCGTGTAAAATTTCCACTCTCTATTAGAATTCATTGTTTGGCAAGACTTAAAACACCAGTGAATATTTTTGCTTTAATTAAAAAATATTTTTTATCTAGATATGTACGTATAAATTATTAACCTAACAATTAATTGTGCTACTTGTCCCTTCATTGTAAATTCATTAAAATAATTTACCTATTGTTATATAAAGCAGATTGTAAATTTCTGATATGATAAAAAAAAATAAAATAAAAGAATTAATTTTTATTTTATACAAAATGTACAAATTGCAAAGTTTCTACTAAATTTATAATACTTGTTTTGGGCATTATATGTCAAATTTTACATTTTTTAATTTTTGCACTTGTAAATATTAGATGAGAAGTAAATTAGTGCTCGAAAAGTGATTTTTTAGAACATTTATCAATCGGAAATTTGGGCTTCCGGAATGTTGGCCCACTACATATGAATTATAGAAGCACATCTACAATTTACAACTTCCTTCTCGGAAATTAAGTATTCACGCAATTTAATGCCGGTAATTTGATCCCCGGAAATTTGACACCCGGATAT
>JABXWE010036654.1:0-10823 GCA_014611495.1 Limonius californicus
CACAATCCTAAAATATGCAGTCCTTGTAAGTCCCTGTAATAATTATTTCACATAAATTCTATTGTTGTTGTTTTAAAGTAACAAAATGGAACATATCGTAAACCTTGCTATGTATCCGATTAAAAACATTTCACAGTAAAATCTCCAATTGTAAACATATTACAAAAATATAATGTATACCACCTCCATAATACAAAAATTTCATAGTTTTGGTAGAAAAATGAAGTTAAACGTCTCTGAAAGTCCCGCTGCCAATGCGTTGACTTTATTCTAGCTATTCAGGTAAACATATCTTTGATGTCCTGTACACTAGAAAATCTAATAGCAACAGGTTGGTACAACATGCTGTTTAATTTGCTATAGCTTATTGCCAATCCCTATTTCGAAGTTGAGGATTGCTCCTTGCAGTTATGTGGTAAGACACCGTCGTTCTGAAAAATAAATTATCTAGTTGCTACCTATGGAAGGTTATCGAATTATTCTCCTACAAAGGTTGTTTGAAAACTAATGCCTCCAGAGCAGGTATCGACTTAAAACGAGAACTATAAACTTGCTTAGAATTTCTTCTTTATTTTTACCTACTATTTTTCTACATAATCGCCATGCAGTTCGATACAACATCTTCAATGCTGAATCAGTTTTTGGCAAGCGTCGTTGTAGTATTTTCTAGATTAAGATCGGAACTATTAAATGTTTTCTCAGAGCTCTTAATAACTAGAAGTCAGAAGACACCAACTGAAGGTTGCTGGAGGACTTAAAAACCAAGTAGCTACATTGTAGCTGAGCGGAATGTGTTGACGAGGGACCTCGAGTTGTAGGTAGTTTGTTCAACATGTATAGTTACTCATTCATGAACTTGGGCAGGAGTTTGATTGTCGTGTGTTAAAAACTCTAGGACTGAAAGTGAAACTTTTCAGGCGGAACACTAAACCTAAGGAAACAAAAAACTTCGTCGGAAAATGTACGTGGCGGTATGACATTTTGTAGAACTACTATATTTGCTGGTGGACACAGTTTTAACAGCAAAAACCATTGAAAATACCACCAAACATAATATTGGTCTAAGAAGCTTGTTTTCTAACATACCACGCATTAAAAAACATTTTTATTAAAATGTGGATTCGTGTTAAGTGCAGGTATCGGATTGTATTTAGCTCAGTTATGAAAATTGTGCAAGTATAAATTCCACTGATTGTAAATGGAGACACCACTTCGCTCTTCTGATACTTCTTATAGTAAATCGTATTTCAGACGTCCAAAGAATATGAAAATTGCAATATCTGTAAAAATTCCTTTATTAAACTTTTTTTCAATCTGTACCTGATACGAGGGCAGCTGTTTACATTTTCACAAAAACAACTAGGAAAGAAAAAAATTTTTTGGAACCATCTGTTTTATTGTTTTTCAAAATATTCATCTTTAAGATTTATACACTTTTGGATGCGTTCAAACCAATTCTCGAAACGTTGTTTCCACTCTGAAGTTAGTATCTCAAAAACATGATTTTTGAAGGCATCAACAGTTTCTTGAGGTGATGAAATTCGCTGTCCACGCATTTTATGTTAGACATTCGGGAATGCAAAGAAGTCGTTAGGCGATAAATCAGGTGAAAACGGGCAATGAGACATTAATTATGTTTTTCTCCTACAAATAATCAATTTCTTGAGGTGCTGTGTGAAAGCTGGCATTGTCATGATGAAGAATGATGCGACGTTTTCGGTTGTTTTTCCTGATTTCGTCGATTACTTCTGGCAAACAAATTGTTCTATACCATTCAGCGTTAACTGTTCTTCGATCTTCTAAAGGAATGGTTGCGACATGTCCAGTACAACCGAAGAAATAAGCGATCATTTTCTTGGAAGTGCTTCGTGAACGAACAATGTTTGTGGGATTCGGTTCATCTTGGAACGCCCAAATAGTGGATTATTGCTTAGTTTCCGGTTCATACGAATATATCCAAGTTTCGCCACCTGCTACGATGTTGTATACGGATTTTGCAGTTCCTCGGTCGACGTTTTTGAGAATTTCCTTACACCAATTAACACGAACCTTTTTTGAGGGTAAAATTATGAGCCATTCATCGGGAACAGATCTTTTTAACAGCTAAATGTTCATGCAAAATCGAATATACTGCAGTCTTCGATATGCCTAAGAATGCCCCTATCTCACTGTAAGTTACACGCTGATCTTCTTCAATCATATTGCGCACAGCATCGATGTTTTTTGAATAACAACCGATTTTGTTCGATACAAAATTCATCACTGACGGACGGAGGACCACGACGAAATTCTGCAAACCAATTGTAAACAGTATTTTCTGATGGTGCTTCATTACCAAGAGTTGAACGAAGCGATTCTATGTATTGTTGTTACTAAAATCGTAATCATTCAACGAAAACCTTCACGTGAAATTTCCATTTTTTCAGAATTTTTTTTTAAACGCTAACTGTAACCAAACTACTCGGTCAATTTCTAAGCTACCACTGTTTTCACAATAAAAAATGTCAAATTTAATGAAAATACTAGTGACCAATCTCAATAGCGCCACCTAGTGGTTATTTGTAAAAACTTAAGAGGCTGCCCTCGTACATTAGTCAAATGACTGCGCGAAACTCGAATATGATATGCTCGTGATTATTGAAACGACTAAAAACAATTCGGTAAATATTGTACTATACAATATATTATACGGATGATACCTGCAAACATCGCTACTGAGTAGAAGAACATCTCTTCTTCGATCTATGCTTATAGGGAGATTCGTATCGCCCTTTTCAACCGTTTTGTGAAAACTACTACGTTTTTTAGAAAATGTGCAAAAATCCGTTTTAGTACTTCCAAACTTTGTTCTTTGGAGTGCTTCCTTTCAGAATAATGTTGCTCTGCATGTATATTACAACATATCAGTTTTGTCATTGTAAGGAAATCTATTTAATTTGAATCTATGTACGTATTTCTTTATAAACTACTTAGTTATGAAAAATCACATGGACGTATGTTTTGTTAATATAATTACCATATGCACCTGCAATACATATCCTAGTTTGGTGAGCTGAATCTTTTTGCTACAAGTAATTACACCTTGCACAAAAATTATAATTTTTATAAGTACAGAAATTATACGTAAGCATAAAAGAACAGTTTACACACGTGCAAATTTTGTGTAAAACCGTAAGGTTGGATTTACTGACGGCGATGCAAAGCTGGCAGCACACAAACAATCAATAGGAGAGTAAATCGAAGCAGTCATCGTGACAGTGACAGTGATGATTCAATTGTTAGACTACGTTGCTTTATCCAAAAATAATGTATTTCCAAAGACAAATTAAATGATTATTTCTTTGACAAATGATTGAAAATAAAGAACCTGGTATTTTATATGTCGTTTACAACCATGGTTTAAAATTTTTGTTGACAACCAAATGCACGTGTTGCTGCGACATTAGTGCCGTGACTGGCCTGTGTTTACCCTTTAGCATCCAGAGTGCTACTTGCAACACATTAAACAAGCAGCTTCTCTTTTGGAGTGTTATTTTTTTGTTTATACGAGTTTTCTTTTTCTTGGATTTCAGTATTGTGACTGGTCTGTTGCGTCTGCTGTATTTTGAGATTTTCTTTTCATTTTATGGCGGTTATCACTCTTCCTACTTTCGATAATTAGTTTAATGTGTTGCAGTCGGGATCGTCTTTCTGGGTTTTTACAATGTATTCTTCCTTTATAATAAAAAAGTAAATTAATTAAAGCAGGCTGCGATTGTCACTTGAAGTTGGCACTAGTGATGGCCGATAAAGCGCGCTCTTTATTACTGGCAGCTAAACGTCAAACGCAAGAAGTTTTTCGCTGCTTGTGAGCTACATGATTAATTTTCAAGAGATTGTATATACGATTCAAAGTAAAATCAAATCACGAACAACAATAGAGACCTTATTTCACGCAACCCGAAGATGTTATAATCGACATTTAACAATGGCAGGTGTTAGACCATTAGCAATAAATTGACAAACAGTAATGCCAGCATTAAGGTATCTGGGAAAGTCTACTCTAATTTCTATTTTTACTGTCTTTCGGAGAAGAGATTTGCCGAAATACATAGGCCAACCCAGATAACATTTCCTTTCCTTGACGTTTTAACCACACCAGTAGTTCGGTGCTATACATGGATTAATAGTAAAATGAAGAAATGCGATATTGAATCATTGGAAGGATTCCTATGTAGTGCACATTATATTTGTTGTCGGATTCCGTTGCATATAACAAAATATCCTGAAAGAACTGTCTTTTCAATCTTTTAAGCACATGTCTTTCACTTAGGGAATAGTTGGTAGCACTCGTGCACTTGTCCTTCTTCTTCTTCTTCTTCTTAGACGGATGTTGTCTAAAACGCAGCTTCCAGACCAAAGCCCATCATGTATCTGCCATATTTAGAAATGGTACCAGAACAATCCCGCCTTCAGTCCTAAGGTGAGCTACTTATCTATGGAAGCATTCCATAAGTGCTTAGGTATCAGGAAACCGGCCCCTAAGTAATTATGTCTTAGCCTTGTAAGTCCTGGACATTGGGTAAGAAGGTAAATGGAAGATTCCTCCTTTTCTTCACAAAACTTCCATCTAGGGTCTTACACTAACCCCAAATTGTGTAGGCGTCTGTTAAACTGTTGCTGTCTTCCTAACATGGTCTTTTATAGTGGGAACTTGGGCACTTCTAGGATTCTGTGCTTTGCGTACAAATCAGAGGTCGTTCACCGCAATTGGAAAAATTTGTTCTGTCAGACTTTTATACTAGTTGCACTCCCCGCCTGGCAAGTACGTATATGTAATTATAGGTCCGATTAATATATTAAGATCGCGCACTTTGTTTAGAGTCCATTTGCGGTGAATGAGCGAATATAGCGTGCCTAGATGGGCCTAACATTAATTTAGTTCTTTGTTTAGATATAGACGCCATGTTAAGTGTTAAATACGTATCAAGGTGTATACCAGAATGTTTCACAGCTGGCGTAGAAGGATTTTATTCTATTGGTCTATTCTTTATTTTTCGTGGAAGTGGGTTAACTCGCCGAAGTGTGAATATTCTTGCTACCCAATTAGTATAGTGTCATGGGCAAACACTGATATTTGTGAGTTGTACGGTTTTAAAGTATCGTATTTAGGTATTTTTAAATATTGTAGTGGTAAGGGGTTTTTCAACGTACGAGGGGGTATTGATAAGTGCTTAGCCTACCATATAAAACGCCACAATATTTCAAAACAAAATTTTATTTATTCAACATAATCTCGTTTAAGATTTATAAATTTAGCAGAACATTCATAAAACAATTCTAAGCCATTTTAAAAAAATCTTTGTCTTGGTCTGCAAACCAGTCCTCAACGGCATTTGCCGAAAATATTTTACCTTTCAAATGTTTTTTGAGTTTTGGGAACAAATAACAGTCTGGCAGTGCTAAATCCGGCGAATAGGGCGGGTGGTCAACCAAATCAATACCAATTTCATCAATTCTTGTAGTACAATCAACGACTTGTGAGCAGGAGCATTGTCTTGCAAAAAGAGTACACCTCTGGCAAGTTTTCCGCGGCGTTTTTCCACAATTTTCTTACGTAATTTAGTTAGCAACTCAGTATAATATGCTCCCGTGATAGTTCTACTCCGTTCCAAATAATTTATCAGAATTATCCCATCTTTGTCCCAGAAAACTGAAGCAAGAATATTGCCAGCCGATTTTTGAACATGGAATTTTTTGGGTCGTGGAGAACCAACATGCTTCCACTGTTTGGTTGCTCTTTAGTCTCTGGGTCATAGTGTTGGATCTACGTTTCGTCTATAACAAGCCGATCCAAAAAGTTGTAGGAATTTTCTGCAAAACGACGGCAGATTTCCTTTGACGTTGTCAATCGCGCGCTTCTGATCAACGTTCAAGCATCTTGGAATCTATTTGGCCGAAAGCTTTCTTATAACCAAGTCGTGATGAATCATGTGACACACACGTTCATAGGAAATGTGCAATGCTTCTGCAATATTCTTAATTCCAATACGTTGATTTTCTAAAATCATATCATGGACAGAGTGAATGTTTTCCGGAGTGGTCTCAGAAATTGGTCTTCCAGGGCAGTGCTTATCTTTCACACCTAATCTTCCCCTTTTTATTCCGCAACCCAGTTCTTAATAGTGGCGTATGAAGGACACTGATCACCTAAGGTTTCTATCATATCAGCAAAAATTTCTTTGTCCGATAACCTTTTCAAAAATAAATACTTAATAACTGACCGATACTCAATTTTTTAATATTTTATCTTTTTCTCATGCTGCTTTCAAACATTCACAGTGTGGTCACCGTTCAACGTATGGATGTCAAACTTTAACAACTTATTCATGAAACATCATAGTTGTAACTATAGCAACTATATTCATTTCTCTTTACTTGAAACTTTCCAGGTTAACTAGATATCATAGATATTGAAGATTATACAAGATTATTTGGAAGGAAACCGCGAAATAAACAGAAGTCTGTATGAAGATTTTAAATAATACTGGGCCTAGCACAGGACTCTGGAGAAAAGGCATTTTTTAGGCTTGAGAAACGTCAATACGTGAAGGTGTTTTCATGCTTGGGAAAGTCATATCGTTTCAGGAATGTATTAAGGAGTGAGGCTGGGTGAGTAAGTATTTTTGTTGTAGCATTTTTAAGGACAATGCTGAGTATCATGTCGTGGCTGCGATATCTTCTAATGTGTCTAAAGTATTTTATTTTGTGTTTCTTTTGGGATATTAGGTTTTAAGTTAACAGTGTTTAGTAACTCTTTACTAGTCTACATAATTATCCACATCTAAAAATTTTTAGTTGTTGTAGTCATGGCTCCTACAAGTCTTTCTCCGGTCGCTGCTATATACATGGTGAGTCTGCTAAGACGAATCAGCTTTATATCTCGGATATTTGGAATACTATGTAAAATATTTTGGACAAATTGCAACAGACGGTCCCCCTATATATAGGCGCTATCAGAAATATTGTTAAATTATTCCAACGAGGTTAAATAATTTTTAGAAGCAGCAAAATTTAAATTTTGTGTGTTGTCCGTTACTTAGAACGTTTTCCATTTTGCATGTTTATGTTGCAGCTGAAAAATTGTGACATGGAAGAATTCTAGAGACATTTCGTTCGAGATCTTATTTCTGTGCTGTAAGGGGTTCTACTGTACAATTGAGTGCACATTCGACATTGCAGTACCTGCTTAAAAATGAATGTTTATTGAAATTTCTAGAAATTCTGTTCCAGTGGAATAAATGAATAACTCGATAGTTTTATTTCACAACTAAAGTACGTATTTGAAAAATACACCTAAATACTAGAAGCAAACGTAATTAATCAACATTATTTGTAATTTATAATAAGTAAAAAGTATGAAATACAAGATTACGCTGAATATTAAAAACATTTTGAATTAAAACGGAAAGCACTCAGTCGATATTAATCTAATGATTATCATAACACATTAGTTGTATATTAAGAAAATAAGGCAATATGGTAATAATAGTTTGTGTTTAATTTACGGCACAATTAATCTTTTCATTAAACATAAAATGTTTAATAGCTGAATCAATAAATATTAACCTGAATTTGCAATCTTGTAACAAAAAATACTTATTCAAAACCAATTCATCAAAACTAAATGCTAACATTGTTAATTATTTTGATAATTTTATGTAACTTATGTATAAATAAAAATCAGCAAAAATACTTCTTATACTTCTAATATTTTGAGAAGATTTGTTCGCAAATGCTCCAAACCATTTTCAACGATAATATTAGATTTTCTATAAATTGTTCATATTTTAAAATATTCGAGATGCTACATAATCATTTAAACAAAAAAATATTATCAACTGATACAGTACCACCATCTTGCTCATATCGGATGTTATGGAAGGTAGTACTGTAGTAGTGCAGTAAGTATTCCAAATACAGCTGATAAAATTCCGTTTCTTAATAATTCTAAATAACAAACGAAATAACCACAATCTAATTTTCTTAATATATACTATGGTTGAAACAGTTCGTCATTTTAAACTGCATAATATTTTCGTCACACAGAACTAGCTTCCATATTTTTGCAGCGCGCTGTGCTGTGAACTGGCACAATCAAAATACAGTGCACAATTGAGCGGGAATCGTCCTTAAAACGATTTTTATGTCCGTGTAATATAAACGATACATTTATAAATTCAAAGTGTGTACTTGGGATACTTTGTTGAAGTTTATGTTTTACGAGGTTTGGCAATTTAATTGCCAGATTGAAGCCGCACCACTACAGCCATGTCTAATTAAGCTAAAAGTAAATCAGCGTACGTTGGTGCACAGTTTTATCACTAGATGGTGGTCAGGCAAAGATCGGAACAAGGTGTTAGCGCCTGTGCGAGCGCTAACTCGTATCGTGTTTCTGTCAGTCGTCAAGGAGCAACGCATGAATATTAAATTATGTTGCGAATGAAATGAAATACTAAAGACTGTGTATGTTGATAACACATTAAACAGTACTACATGTTTGAATAGTTTAAAAGTCACACAGATTTAAGTGAGGATGTCTAAGATGACGTAAGAACCGGATGTACCTTGATCTATTAAAATGCAGATTAGGTTGCGAAAGTTCCCGAAGTTGTAGCAAAAGATCGTCGACTGATCATGCGAATGATATTAGACAAGTAGAACATCAATAAGGAGACGATTATTCCGGACGAGCAGAATCCGTTGAGGCTTGTGGCAAAAGTGCAGAGTGATAAGTTGTGGGGTGTTTCAGTACGATCTTGAGACGAAACGCCAAAAATATTCGTTTGCAGAAGAATATCTGCCCGAAATTTACATTGAAATGATGAAGAGATTATTGCAGTGTATTTCTAGAATGCAACTGCAATTGCCAGCAAGGGGTAGTTGCTACATGACAATGCACCTGCTTATTCTGAACTGACTGTGCAGTCATTTCTCTTTAAACACGACGTTGTTGGGACCTATCTACCTCTAAGTGTTGAATTGACAGCCGTTTCTTCGGACGTCTTTGCCGACTCTTCTTAAAACTTTTAGAACATTGCAATAAGTGTATTACACTAAATAGAGGATATTTTGAACTTGTCGCTGGCGGGCAGGAGGAGAAGGGAAAGACCGGAACTGAAATGCAGGACAGAAATAAGAAGGGTTATGAAACACAAAAATCTAACATCAATAGATGCCGAAGACAGGGAGTTATGGCGAATGCACATCATCAACCTACTGAACATTGGAAGGCTGAAATATATATGTATATGTATATATATATATATATATATAAAAAGACGGAATTTTTTACAAGTAAGCCTTGCCAGGCCTGGCATGATTTAGATCTCACAGCCACGACAACACTTGGTTGGCCTTTTGACACAAATGTTGGTTATACTAAAAGACTGCAATTACCGACTGTGTTCTTATGAAATTAGAAATGAAAAATTTGGACAGCACTGAATAAAAAAAAATTAGAAGATTGAGCGCTATAGTCTTGTCTTACTTTTGATGTTAACACTATCGAAGTACTAAACGCTGCAACTACCAATTGCAATTTTATGGCAATGCTAGATATTAGATAATATAATGACGAGATGTACAATGTAAATACGGTATGTGATATGGCTAATAGCATTAAAGGCCCATGGCAAATTTCTGTTCTCATGAATTCTCTTTAAAAAAGAAAGTTGGTTTCGGGAAAAGCTAGTAAGATCTGCCCTATTTCAAATTATAACTGTGTTCGTTGATTTATTTATGATCCAGTATCGCAGAAGTGCGAAAAACATTTCAGTTTTAATAAGTATTCCCAACATCTTACGATAAGAAGATTAAGAAAGACCTTATTTTAAATTTAAATTAACGTATTTTCACAAAATATTCCTTTAATCAAAATAATTTTCAGGAGTAGTGAAATTTTGAAAACCATTACTTACCTCTGAATTTGTATTCGTTTCTAAGAAATAAATATCCTTGTGAGCACAACTTATTAGTTCTCCTTTCATTGCTGGAACAAGAGAAAATGACAGTTAGTAGTGTTAGTAACATAGTTAATACGTCACTAGAAATAGAGCATTGTTGCAATTGATACAAATTAATTTATTCTGCAGGCTAAAATTTTATCTAACTAAAGGTGTTTATTTGTAATCTTTGTAAGCTATTACAACTCAGAAATGGTAACTGCAAGTTTATACAAGGTGATTCGGCAGAAAAGCTTTGTATTTGGAGCATGTGTTCTGGGCAGTACAGTCAACAGAAAAATCTGTATAAACATGAGTCCGTATCACAACCGTTAAGGAAACAATGCGTTTTATACTGTGAGAGAAATAAAAACCTAAGTCAAAGACACCCTCGAAATTTTAAAGTCTTGTCTTAGATTAATCTGCAGTTATAAAAATGTAACCATTATAAATATTTTTAACTATCATACGTTAATAACTGACAGTTTACGTTTCAACTGTTTTTAGGTTATTTATTTAATGATTTAAATGAAATTTAAAATTAATACTTAATTTTGCCAGTTTTTGTCTATACTTTTAGTTAACTAATAACTACACTCACCGGCATAGAAATCCGCCCACCCCGGTTTTTCTCAATAATATTTGGTTATCAACTAATATCATTAGGTATACTATTGAAAATGGTATCTATTTTACTAGCAGGCATAGTTGATGATAATATCGATCACATCTGTTAGAAAACAATTGCCAAAACAAACATTTAAAGCAATTTCTGTTGATATCATTTACGTTCTAAATTTGAGCTGCGTAAAGTTTTGTGTTTATTCTTGTGTTTTTTTT
>JABXWE010036655.1:0-25695 GCA_014611495.1 Limonius californicus
TCAAATCAAGCAATATTTTCTATTTTTTGGTCATTTTCTCGTAAAATCAAAATTAAATTTTTGCTCCTCTTGTAAACTGTATTCGGAGACATGCGGTGTATACATTTTTTTAAATACATTTCAATTGCATAGATATTGCCATGAATCTAATAAGACTAATTATAATTTTCTTTTATTTGTTAGTTTGCAACTTTTTGAATTCAAAGACACATTTGGTTTGTCAATACATAAAATGTTCCATTATGACCGGGTAATAAACACCGACTATATGCCACTGAAAGTTGCTATATACCTGAACAATCTACAGCTGTGTACTGGGCACCCTTTCAGGATGTGCGCCTCTCGCGGCCAAGTTGGAGAACTAAATGTGCAAAATATACAAAAATGACATGCGATTATTTAAACAATACAACATTTTTTAAACTGGTTATTATTGATTTGTATCAAGTACATCATTTTACACATGTCTCTGCTTATTTTCTTTTCTAAAAGTATCGTAGGCATGAAGATACATCGTCCTCTACGTTCTTGCTTTTATTTAAATAAATAATTTTTTCTTCGTCTTGTTTTAGATGCAGCGGGCTAGGGAATAGTATTATTAATTTTAATCCAAAAAATCAAAGGGCTATCTTTAGATCTAGATACCAAACAATGCAAAAACAATAAAAATAAAACGATTGCGGTCTACTTTTTACGTGATGCATTTTTTTTAAATAATGAAACTTATTTAGCGGTGCAGATATTAAAAATCCGCGTAATTTGATGTATGATACATATAATAAAAAAAATGAATTACACCCAAAAAATGAAAAAATAACCAATTTTGACCGGGAGGATCAGCCTTAATGTGGACTCCGAACGGAAGTGTTAACACTTTTATTTCAGATACGATTTATTAGACAGAATACCTCGCTGGTTTGCCTTGTGAGGGAGAACGGCCGTTAAAAATCCGATGTTCCGGTACCGGAAATTGAACCCCAGACTTTAAGCGTAGAAGCATAGGCAAATAAACACTGTTTGTGTTTATTTGCCTACGGTAGAAGTCTAACGCGCTGACCGCTAGCCCGCGACCTCCTCTGTATTGCCTTGTAGTTTTTCAAATACTTGTTTAAAGCTTTAATATAGTTTTAACACTTATTCCTCTTTTTATATGGAACTCTGCTTAAGTTCTTCTTAGTTAGCATACACTGAATTACATTGAAGAACAGAATCCTACAGATGACAGACGTGGCGGGTCCAAGAGTGGTGCCATTTTTCTTGAATGTACAGAGATAAACATTTAAATTGAAGGCTGTTAAATAAAAATAATCAATTATTTGTTAATCAAAAATGATAGTGGCATCTTCGCCTAAGCGATTAATTGTTTCAGTTGTATTGGTGCTATTATTTTCTTAATTTATTACTAGTGGTACATATTTACCCGTAAGCGATATTGATCTTGTTTGTGTGTTTTCGAATTGAATCAGTGATATGGGCGTTTAACCTTCGGATGACCACGTGGGGTCGCTGTGTGATTCCAACGCCTATTTTTTGTTGTTGTATTTTTCTAAGTTCTTAATTTTACAGCTTCGTAATATTTTTAGCTGAATTTTTGACCTTCTCGCAGATTATTGTCATGTATTTATTTTCAAAATCAATACACATAATTGAAAAAAAAAACATTTTTCGGGTTGGAGTCACTTAATGACCCCGCGTAGCCGTCAATGGTATAACATGGTTTACTGCTGTAGAGTGCAACTACTCTTTTATGCATGTTGGATATCCGGCGAGACCTGCATCTAAGCGCGTTCGAACATGCTGTCACTTGTAGCGACATGTTTGCTTAGTTAAGTATATATTAGTTGCAGAATGAGTGTTGCGTACAGTTCATAATTACACCCTGCCGTGTAAACCTCTAACTCAAGCCGAACTTGAAAAATTGGTGAATGAAGGTTTAGATCACATTCCTGATGTGTTAGAATGATTAGAGAATGAAGAGGTGTTACAAGACAGTGAAAGTGATAATGTTGACGATGCCGGTTGTGAATCATCTGACGAAGAGGATGACAACTGTGGAAATACTAGTTTGACCAAGGATGGTACACGGTGGTCAAAAAACAAACCTTCTGTAAGGCGGCCTTCTGTAAGAAACATTTTGACCAAGAAACCTGGACTTGCAAAGTATAGTGAAAACATTACGACACCTACAGAGGCATTCGAGTTATTCGTAACTGAAGGCATTTTGGATCTACTAATTCAAGAAACCAATCGTAGAGTTATTTCGTTGAAAGGAGATGAATAGAGAAACGTAAGTCGCTTAGAAATGAAAGCATTTCTAGGTCTACCGACTATTGCTGGTTCACGCAAAGCATGCGAGGAGCCCATTCTAGAATTATGGAGTCATCGGAATCCTGCATTACAACGTATGAATTTTCTGCAATAATGTCACGAAACAGAATAAAAGATTTACTGAGGTTTATTAGATTCGACCAGAACAGCTAGAAAAAAGTAAATTGGCAGCATTTGAGGATATACTGAACAAGTTTGTTGTGAACTGCAAGAAAGCGTATGTTCCTAATGGGGACGTTTGCGTTGACGAGCAGCTTGTTCCATTCCGTGGCAGATGTCCATTCCGAGTGTACATGAAATCCAAACCGGCCAGATATAGAATAAAAATATTGACACTGTGTAACGTAGAAGATTCATATTGCTGGAATATGCAAATTTATGCAGGAATGGTAAATAATGTACCTGAGAAAGAACAGCGTAAACGAATTGTTTTAAATTTGGTAGAAGGTTTGTCTTCAGGTTATGGAGTTACCACCGATAACTCTTTTACATCCCTAGCGCTTACACAAGAGTTGTTGAAACAAGAAAAAGCCTTAAACTGAACGAGGCGTCAATATCGAAAAGAAGTTCCTCAAAAATTCCGTCCTAATGGAAAACGTGTGGTACATTCAACGGATGCTGTGTTTTTACAAGATGCTATGATGATTTCCTATACTCCCAGAAAAAATAGAAGTGTAGTCTTACTATCGACCCAGTATTTTGACTTGGATATATCAGACGAAACAACTGATTTCAAACCACAAGTCATACTTGACTATAATAAATGCAAAGGGGCTGCGGATTCATTGGATCGCAAGGTGGGGGAATATACGTGTTCTCGCAACACCAATCATTAACCATTAGTTTTGTTCTTCCATATTCTGGATTTGGCAGCTATCAACGCATTTACTTTGTTCATCAATAAGTGCAAGGATTACGAAAAAGATAAAACATTCAGAAGACGCTTGATTCTTGAATAGTTGGGAATGGAATTAGTAAAACCACTAATAGCTGTACGACCTGACGAGTGGCTACCTAACTACATAAAAAACGCTATTACTATGATTTTGGAAACTCAAGCTACTGAGGACGAACAAAAATCAAGTGTGGCAAATGAAAAAATATAAACCGCCACAAAACGCGGTCGTTGTGTTATGTGTCCCAGAAATCTGGATTAGAAAACGATGAATAATTGTGATAAATGTTATGGGTTTACTTGGAAGAACTATCTCACTATAGTAAAATCAACTATATGGAGCTCGTGTAATGAACAAAGTAACTAATTTCAGTGAACCATCTGCATATAATATGTAATTTGTTCTTGCGATCGCACTTGTTTCCTTTCCATCTATTAAAAAAATATTAATAGCAAATGACCGCTCTCTTGTATTATGGCCAGTATTTACTTTTAATTACTATTATGTGATAGTTGTACTTTTAGTTATAGACTTTATTTGTTCTAATAAATGTTTTTGTAACTATGTAATAAGTTTTAGTCGACGTAAGCACTCAATAATAGTATATTATTCAATGAGCGAGTAATAGCCATTACTCGCGAATAGAATACTATACTTTATCTACAACTATCAGGAAAAAAAACACAATATAAATTTAATATCATGTATTATTAATTTTTGTCAACATGATAATTATAATTAATAGTAATATTACTACAGTTATTAAAAGTTACAAATGTCATCGCTATAGCAGCCTCGCACAACCTACTTGCGCCAAAATAATGCATAATGATTTAATTTTGACGTGACTTTTGACATGACGATTGAATAATATTATTCCATCGAATTGTCAATATTATTCAATTGACAAGAGTAAGAACTATCATTACTTGTCAATATTCTCTTAGTAATCCATAGATTATCTAATAGTTGTAGATAAAAGTTATTAACTTAGTTACCCCACCTGGCCTCCGCTGATTTATATTTCACCTGGTCACCGGAAGGTTAACCAAGAACAGGAGTAGTTTTCTTTAATGTTTCATTATAAAGTACTTGATAATAACGCCATGAGATTATATACACACCGTCATCATAAAATCCCAAAGTTCCCAATTCGAAAATAGCTTTTAACATCGGTTTAAAAAATTGTTGAAGTCATAGGTACATATCTCCCTGTCACAACAATTTGTGATAGCTTTATTTGACAGTGCATCTTTTATTGAATCACGTTCATTTTCGGTGTGAATCATAATATTATTCTTTTTTCCCGAGGTGCGTCCACATGTAAGTAGCAATTAATTGAGTAGCCCACCCAAAATCTATTTACCCGTAATGGTTTATTTTTTAATTCTACAATTTTGGATAGATAATCTAATTTTCATAATTATAAGAGTTGGGGCTACATTACCTTTTTACATTTCATTTAAAACTTTCTAACTAAATCCATAGTTATGAGTAATTAGATACTGATTGTTTTAAATATTCCAGTTGGAATTATAAAATATACGAGGTCGGACAAATATGAAACGGGATTCGCACTACTGCGGACCCTATAAGAAACTGACTGTTTCCAAATCATATCCAAATTGTAGCTGCACTTTCGTCTACACATGGTTAAAACGGCATCCTCTCAGAACTTGCGTGATAGGCTGTGCATGCGAATGAATAAGTTAGTGCAGCTGTCACATATGACACAAGTCGAACATGGAGCAGAGAGCGATTATTAAGTTTTGTTTCAAATTGGGGAAAACGGCAACGGAGACATTCGAGATGTTGAAAACTGTGTACGGCGATGAGGCCATGTCCCGTACTCGCGTTTTCGAGCGGTTTGCCAGAGTTCGTGAAGGTCGGCAGGATCAGAACCCGGGTAGTCCGATCACAACTAGAAACTCCGTAACGATCGAAAAAGTCCGACAACTTGTGGCGGCTGATCGACGACTGACACTGAGAATGATGGAGCAGGGGCTGAGTATTAGCCGTGAAACCATTAGAACCATTTTGGAGATGGATTTGAAAAAAAGGAGGGTCTGTGCTAAATTTGTCCCGCACAATTTGCCCGCTGAGCAAAAAGTCGAGTGGACACCTCCCGCGACTTTATTGCAACAGCCAACAGTGACCCAAATTTTCTGGATTCAATTGTTACTGGTGACGAGTCGAGGTGCTTCCAGTACGATCCAGAAAGCAAGAGACAAAGCATGGAATGACGATCGAAGACGTCTCCCAGGCCAAAGAAATTCTGTCTCCAAAAATCGAAAGTGAAGACCATACTGATCACTTTCTTCGACAGTCGAGGTATCATTCACAAAGAATTTGTGCCACCGGGTGTCACCGTCACTAGCCTGTGCAACAAGGGTGTCATGACGCGTTTACTAAAACGCATTCGACGTGTGCGAGCGCATTTGGCAGCCTCCGGCAAGTGGCACCTTTTACACGACAATGCCCCTGTGCATTCTGCCTTGATTGTGAAGACGGTTTTGGCAACAAGCAATGTCCCAGTCTTAGAACATCCTCTCTATTCGCCGGATCTGTCTCCAGCGGACTTCATGCTGTTTGCTCAGCTGAAATTGACCCTCAAGGGAAGGCTCTTTGACGACGTGGAAAACATTCAACGGAATGTTACCGTCGAACTAAACGCACTTTCAAAAATAATTTTTACTTTAAGAAAAGGCAGTGGCGTATCACTTTTCTCTTTAAAATGATTCAATGCAAATCCCGCACGAACGCAACTGGCAAGAATAAACAATTATGTTGTACAGCAGAACATGCGTTTTGAAGCATAGAAGATGCGTATTACGTTTCACAAAAATATCTAGGGTCATACCAAAGTTATAAAAAAAGAATTTTTTCTTAAAGCTTTAGGACCCTGCAGTTCAAAAGTTAAGACCTTTAGGACACATGTTCATATGAAGTTTTTTTCTCAAAATGCACCCAAGAATAACCTCCTTAAATATTAGCCTGTTATTCAGAAACACCCTGTATAGTGGATTTAATTACTACCCAATACGATAACCGTAGTAAAATAATCGTGCATGGGTTATTCTTTTTTATTTACATAATATGAAAACATTTATTTCCAGTACCGTTCCAAAAATGGCATTATTTAAATTTTATTATGAAAATAGAGCAAATCCAAAGACACAAAACAAAATTTTCTCGTAGGAAGCCCATCAAAAATAAAAAAGAATTAAAACTGTTAGTTATAAAACTTATTTTATTTCAGGAGAACCAGCTTTGGTTGACTTTATGTGTGAAGCAGTAATTCATAGATCTTACCCACGAACAATGAAGAATACAAATAATACCATAAAATACATTGCTCAATCGGAACAATACGAGCAAGCAGTGGAGTTCGAAGAGTGCAGGTAAGGTACAATCGACCGTAGGAATTGTTGCCGAAAATGAAACATTTACTCCTATGTCTTATTTATTTTTATTGTCAGTTTACATAACGTTTTTACATTCAAATAAAAGCTGTTTAATTAAAGGGTCGCGTGTTAATTTCAAAATTTTGTAATATATGTATAGGACGTTACCTGAACATGCAGGTCACTGAGATGATAGTTAGTCCCACTAAAACATCTTGTATCGCTTAGCTCTATATTTTCTTATTACTGTAGTGGTTCATTTAACATTTTTCTACAATTATATTTTACTGTAGACAAAAGGCAGAGAAATACTATAACATTCTTATTTATTTATTTTTTGTTTTATAATTTATACCAGTTCAACAAATTAATTGTAAACAGAGTTTCAGAATGGTAAGTAACACTTCTATTGAAATAATAATTGTTAATCAGATATTACCTCATGATCGATTTAACACAATTAGTCATTATCTCTTTTACTTTCAGTTCGAATCGCCTTGTGGTAATTTACGTTTTGATCTCATATGTATTTGTTTTCGCCTTATCTCATAGAATGTTGCACCTGCGCAGATGTTGAAATTCAGATGGAAATAGTTTGTTAATTTCTTGATAGGCTCTAAAATTGTTTACATCCCAAGTTCGTTTTGAAGTTCTTTATTACTAACATACCAGGGGGCATTCACTGCTGTTCCGAGTATTTTATTTTGTAGGGTTTGAATTCTACTTATGAGTTTAAGCGAGAACCTCTTTGCAATTTATTAAGTTTTTTAAATGTACCGTTAAAAATTATTTTTCTATTCATAAAAACGTACGTTAACCTATTTTATCTGCGGACTCGGACTCCGCAAATAATCGCATGTGCCACCCTTTAAATTCGGAAGTGTTTATAGTTTATATATTATTGAGATATGAGCGATGCAAATAATCAGCACACTAACCCCCAAATGACTATAGAACACTACGGTAGTTTGTCCCAACCCCAGCCCACTATACATCGCATACAATAAAAAAACAAATATTATACGAAATCCTACATTAACATACAAAAATAGTCAACCCAACGACATGGACAGCGTTACAATTGATCAGTCGTGTAATACGGATAAGACCAAAGATAACACGAAGAGCGTGATTCAAACAAGCGTAGGAAGGATGCCTACAATCCCCTACCATACAAGTGAGGAAGAAATATTTATTTGATAGTAATCAACTACTGCAGCAAAAAAATTGTATACTCCTGGCGAGTGCTCTACAATTCAAACAAGAAACACTATTCAGTCCGATAGCGAGCAGCACATGGAAATAGACACAAATATCCTGACGCAAAACAAGAAAACTCTAGTTCCAGCTATTTATTTACACCACTCGGCCAGCTATCAATAAATACTCAAAGATATTAAAATAGTATTTAAAAGTGAGTTTACCACAATGTGTAAAGGCCAATTCGTACGTATAAATCTCACCAGTACTGAAAACTACAGGTCACTAACGGAGTACTATCATCATCATTGGCAGCCTTTTTGTTCCACTGCTGGACATCGGCCTCTTCTCAGCCACGTGTTCCCCTCAGCGCTAAGGTAGAAACACGGGGGACCTACAGTTTAACGTCGAATCCGAACGGGAGAAATCCCAGAGAAAGTTTTTAGCATTAAGATACCACGGTTGCAAGCCGGATTGGGAAATTGTGTGTGGTGGATTGCAGATAAGTAAACGCAGAACGACTATTATTACCTGATTTTTTAGTAAGAAACAATGTCGATGTTGCTTGTATTCCCGAAACTCATCTTATTACCACTCAACACTTTAAAATTCCAGGTTTCAATCTGCATAGAAGCGACAGAAAATCAGCAACAACCTCGGGCGGAACAGTAGTTCTTATTAACCTTGAAGCCACCTCTGTCAAAATTAAAACTGCAAATAATAACTGGATTAAAGTAACGAGTTGTTACAAATAGCCAAATATAAAATTTATACAGAGAGATGTATGCAATTTATTCACAGAGAAACTCCCGACACTCGTCGTTGGTGACTTAAACTGCAAACACATATTTTGGAGATGTAGCATAACCAACCCTAACTGAAACAGTCTTCTGCAAATTCCTTCAGATTATAATCTACAAATCTTTACGCCCACAGAACACACACATTATTCTTACAGAAGTGATTACAAATCAGGTATTCTCGACATTGTTATTTGCGGAAACTTCACAGTCTCAGTATTCCAAAGAGTAATACCTGAACTAGACTCCAATCATTGTCCTGTTTTACTCTCCTTTTATATGATACGCAAATTCACCGTACCATTACCACGACTAATTAATGGAAGGATATGCTGGGAAAGGTTTTGTAACAACTTAAACAGCTTATTACCGTATCCAGGAAAATTAGACACGACAAGTGATATTGATAGAGTTGTACAAGAATATACCAAAATCGTCAAACGAGCAGCGGAACAATCTAGAGTAGCCAGACGTTACAGACAGATCAAATCGCATAATTTGCCGCCATGCTTTATTGAGGAAATGATCAAACAAAAATACAAAATTCGCAGGCAGTGGCAAGATACCAGAAATCCTTCCTTAAAAACGCAATTAAATATGTTAATTCGTCAAACTAAATGGAAGCTTGAAAATTTCAGGATTAGATCGTATGAAGAGTACATAAGCGAAATCCAACCAGGCGACCCTAACATGTAGATAGCCACAAAAGAATTTTTCTTAAACCTGAAATCATCCCACCAATCGAAAATAATCAGGGTGACTCCCCAAGCGGTTTGGAAGAAGCAAATGCTTTTGCCGACTATTTGGAGGGAATCTTCAGTGAGACCAGTTTTAACATATGCGTGTAAAATTAGGTGCAACACAAGTAAAACGGATTCGAAAACGCTGCAGAAATTCCAAAACAAAGTGCTTCTCTCTGTAGTCAACGCTCCATGGTTTGGTAAAAATCTTCAGATACATAAGGAGTTAAGTGTACCGCTCATCACAACCTATGTTGAAACAATTACAAAAAGGTTTCAACGTAATATTAGAAAATGAACCAGTGCAGCATATTAAAATTTGGGGAATAGAGATATTAACCAAAGACTGAAACGAAAATTACCTCAAGACTTATATCCCACCATCGACAGTGATTAACATTGGCATGAAATGGCTGAGCAGTTGTAACGATTTCCGCGCCTAATTGAAGGCAACCCTTATTTCATATTTAGTTATTCACATGCTTATAGGACTTATTAATATTTCGAAGTTACGTTTCTGTCAAGACGACGCAGTGCGTGTTTGAGTTTCAAAAGTTGATGGAAAGGAGATTCTAAAAGCCAGTTTTCCGTAATTAGGACAGTGAGTTGGGTATTGTCGGTCTTACCGGAAGTATATTCGTGATTAGTGATCTAATTATTATTAAATCGTTTATCGATTGGGAATTCATTTTCCGCTTTGAGATTCACTACACACAGGAGCTCATTGCCCATAGTGGAACGGGAGCAAAACTCCAGGAATTTATTTCCAATATAGAATTTACTCCGGTCAAGAGGATTTTTTTGGTGTTATGCCAGTGTCCATCAACTGGTGAGTTGATTATTGACAGAAAATTTTTGTCTTGTCTTAATTTCCAGAACCTTAATTCTAATCTCCGATAAATTAATTTAGGCAAAATTCGTGCGGCTGGAAACCCCGTAATTAGGGTGACACAGTGGAAAAATTCTACATTCATACGTATTGTTCAAATTGGTACGTTATCATCGACGAGTAACCTTGGGAAGGTTTTTCCCGAACCGAGTGGACGCTTGGGGCTATAGATAAGGTGTACGGTCGAACTGATTGCCGCCACATCTTTTTTTTTCTAATTTTGTTTATACCAGTTCAGCAATACTTGCTATTCATGGTATTGTTCACTGATCGGTGCCACGATAAGCCTCACTAATGAGAACCACTGGGCCTTTGTCACTAATTCTGACAGTTGGTAAGTGTTTGTCTTTAATAGTTAGTATTAGTTGATAGAGTTGTCTGGTGTTGGAACACTACGCGCACTATAATTTTATAATAGGACTGTAAACCGTGGTGAATATTTTACTCACTGTCGCTCGTTAAAAGGTCTCTGGGTAGCTTTCTTTTAAGTCTTGTGTGAAGTGATCTGGATCCCAGGCGATAGAAGACTGCAGCACTGCATTTATCAAGGTTGCCGTAGAAACTTTTAGAGGTATTAGTAATGAATTCCTGTATAGTGGGAATATCTGTTTCTCTGTGGAGATGGACATTTCTTACAAACCATTGTGAGTTAGTGTTATTTTGCAAAACTTGTAATTGGTTAATGTTTGTTTTAGACGTTGCACTCCATATACTGCTGCCATATGTAATTATGGCTGTATAAATTAATATCCCACATTTAATTCTGAGTGAGGACTTTTTGTTCAAAATTGGGTAAAGCATGCCGAACCTCGCATAGGATATGATAGCTCCAGGTCAGTTTACGGTCTAAATATATCCCAAGATAGCGGACGGCGCTGTCTTTTGGGTTCCATTGGATCGGGGTATTGTTAATAAATATGTTTGGTGGATCTTCAGGCCTGCGAAGTGTGAAAATCTTGGCATCACATTTATCGGCATTTATTTTTACGCACCACTTTTTGAACCAATGATTTAGTTCGTCAACACTTTCCTGTAGATTATGTGTTGCTTGGTAAATGTCATAATCCTGTGTAATGATGGCGGTGTCATCAGCATACATTATTAAAGCCGCATTGGGTATAGTTGGGATGTCTGACATAAAGACATTAAACAGTATTGGGCCAAGTATTGATCCTTGCGGGACACCGGCGTTTGCTTGTCGTGTTGAGGAGGTGTACGCCCCGATTCTTACTTGAAATGTTCTGTCTGAGAAGAGTGATTAAATAATTTGTAATAGGTATTGAGGGGTATTCATTTTCAACATTTTGTATAATAGACCATTTATCCAGACTCGGTCAAATGCCTATGCTACGTCCACAAATGTGACAAGGGTGTGCATTTTGTTTTCGTACCTCTTTCAATCATTTCTGTAAGTCTCAATAATTGATGATTAGTGGAGTGGGCACTTTTAAATCCGAACTGAAGATGAGGTATTAGATTGTTAATATTTAGAAATTTAATTTGACGGCGGTGGATAATTCGTTCTAATAGTTTGTAGAGGGGGATAATAGACTTATTGGTCTATATCCAGTCGGATCACTGTGAGTTCTTCCAGGTTTAAGGAACATTAGGATTAGAGGTTGTCTCCATACAACTGGGAAGTATCCTATTCTTAGGCATGCATTAAAGATTGCCGTTAGGAAGCATGTTGATTTAGGCGGGAGATTTTTGAGAACTATGTTTGGTAGCATGTCATTTCCAGGGGATTTATTAGTTTTCTGTCTTTTAATATATTCTTTGACTTCTGTGGGTGTGGCTGGTTCTGTGAGTGTTGTATTATTAGAGGTACTGTTATTAACATTTAGTACAACATATTGAACGTGTTCTTGGTTGTTTGCTTCAAACGTGGTAGTAAATACTTGCTCCAGATGATCAGCAAACACTTCACTTTTTTCGTTGTCTTCTGACTATGCACGATCATTGACTCGAAGCGTAGGAATTATTTGAGGTTGTTTGAGAATATTTTTTGTGGCTCTGCACATATTGGGATCTCCATGGTTTAGATGTCCTATGTATTGATTATAGGATTCAATTCTATGTTTATCTAATTTGTCTCTGATCAGTCTTATTAGTTCATTGAGTCGAGCTTTGGTTCCTTGGTCACGAGTTCTTTGCCATGGTCTTCTGATTTTGTGCCGCCACATCTTGAACAAGGGAAGTGCATTTAAATAGTACCTTTTAAAAATTGTATACCTTGCCTTGTTTTTTACGATTCCATTACCGTTATTTAAGAATTAATTTTGTATTATTTTGATTTGGTGTCACTGAATTGTGTTATTGGGGGTTTAATTGGGGATATATGTACATAGGAAATACTATTGCAATATTCCATTTATTAGGGGAAACAATTTTACGTAAATCATATATACAGGGTACTCCGATAGTGGGATGATATTGCGTTTTCAAGAGTTCACAGCTTGAACATTTTTTTATTTCTAGATCGTTTTCTCACGCATGAATTCGTTACGCGGAGACCTCCTACGTTAATGAATGCGCGAAAAATTTAATGATATCTTATTATAGTAGCTCAATAAATGTCCTTAAAATTGTTTGAGTCTCACCCAATTTTAGTTTAGTTATGTTAAGTTCCATGGACGTAAAATTAGGACTGCTAATTTATTTTACTTTGTATCGAAGTATTAGAATTGTGGGTTTTTTTTTTATTTAAAAAGAGATTTGGTTGCAACTTGCCTTTTCTTTTACGACGAATTATCTGGAATTAGGTTTACAAAAAGGACAGATAGGAGATATAAAGGTAGGTGATTATCTATCTTGGGGTCCGACTTCCCATTTACCACCTCGGACGAAGTTAGTAAATTATAAGTCGGTGGCGCCTATAAATTAATTGTTAGAACCTACTCCTTCTTCGATTGGGTTTGCGGGATACTAATATTTGTCAATTTGTTAATTTTCTAGCTAAGCAGTGGCGTAGTTACGAGGTTGTTTTTGCAATTCAACTAATGTTTGTATGTAGTAAAGATTAAAGGCGTGACACAGTGCCATTTTATATTAACTGTTTTGTAATAAGTCAATTCTTAACTGTACTTACTGTGGACCCTCTTCCTCTTCACTAAATAGTTAAGGAGTATATTTGTACAACTACTATCAATAGCGCCTAGAATGCTGAACCGGTAAAATGTATTAAAAAAAATTCTATTTATGTTGGCTTCAGATGTATTTCCCCAAATTACGCAGCCGTTTAAAACTAACGGACTTATCAATGATTTATAAAGTAAAATCACACATTCGGTTTGTGACGATTTTTTGATGATCAGTGGGTACAGTTACACTAATCTCGTGTGACCCTCTTCAGTATTTTGGGAACATGAAACTTCTAGATCCAGATGAGACAAGTATCCAAGTGTATGGCTAAGTATTTCAATGCCTCTGCGGAAGTATTCCATGTTATGGTATTATTATTAATTGTGGCATATTAATTCGCCTGAGGGGTAATATTTTTGCAGCGCACTTTTCATGATCTGGCTTATGTTCGTGCCAATTTGAAGTTGTAAGATTGTTTTTAGTAGGATTTCGTTCTTAACTGGCAAAACAGTATCATCGGCAAATAAGGCAAGGTCTTTGTTGGTTAAGTTAAGTCAAGAAGTCAGTTAAGTCTAGAAATAATGCTACTGTGTACTGTTTGTTTTCATAACTAATTTCTATTGTCACGACAATTCGTTGCAGCTGATGACAAGTAACTCTAATCTAGTAACTTCATCGCTAAGTTTAGTATATAGTACTTGTTCAAAAATTTTAAAGATCGTGGTGAGCAAACTAATAGACTTGTAGCTAGAAAGATCTTTCCTGTTTTCCTTGGTTTATGATACATCAATATTAAGACGTGTTTCCATTTGTTGGAAAGATAACCAATTCTTAGGCAGGCATTATAAATGGTAGGATAAGCCAGAGCTTTCCTTGTTAAATTTGTAATAATTAAGTTGGTTATTTTATATTTGCCTGGAGCTTCTTTTACTGGAACTGTTCTTATTATAGATACTCATTACCTATGGCTTCGTACTGGTATGTCTCTATGCACTGTTAACTATATTGGCAAACCTATTGATGATTGTGGGAGGTAAAAGTATGTTTTAAATGGCCAGCGAAAGCTTCACATTTTTCCTCGACGTGTTGAGAATTGAATTTTGTGAGATTATGGAAGAAATTTATTGCTGTTTGTGTAATACCTTCCTTGGTATATATAGGTACTGATGTTTTTTTGATACGACTGTATTTCTATAGTTATCTAGTTCCGTTTTGATACTATGAGTTAAGTTATTGACTAAGTTTTTCGCTACTTGGTCTCTCGCCAGTCGCCTTTTTGTAATACATGTTATAATATGGGTTGTCGTCTCGTCAATATCCTCTGGAGTTTTACGACCGTTGGGATGTCTGAGGCTTTTATCTATTATTTTATGGAAGATGTTCCAATCTACAAATCCATTTATTAGTTTACGTTCATGATGCCGTTGAGCGTGAAAAGCTATTAATGAAACTACCACTGGCAAATGATCGGAGTCGAGCCCAGTGTACACTTTCTGAAAAATCTGCAATTTAACGTTCTTTTATACAATTATATCCAATATGTCCGGTTCACGGTCTATCCGGTATGGAAAGTATGTTTGTTTCTTCGGGGTTAGAGTTTGAACAGCGTATGCTTCTAAGGAGGTGTTAAGTTTTATTTCAAATTTGTTGTTTTTTCTGCAACCGCATGTTGTATTTTTTGCATTTAGGTCACCAATCAGCATAGTGGGTTCTTTGGTGTTAAATTTTGTGTAAATGTCAGATTCGAGAAGTTGCTTGTTGGGCTGTCGGTAGCAACTTATTATTTTAATGTAGCTATTTTCATGTGTTTTACATTGACTACAACCATTTACAAATAGATAGTATTCATCTTTGATAATCGATGATGTACAATTTTTGCTTAACCAGAATAGCTGTTCCCAGAAGCAGATCTTGCTTTTCTATCTGCACGAGAGCAGTGATATTTTAAAACAATCATTTATTGTTGAGTGTGTTTCGATAATGTCTACATTATGTCATGCAAGAAAGGCTGTAAATATCGTTTGTTGGCCTTAATGCCATTTGAGTTCCAATTCAGGATTTTTAAGTGAGTGAGAGCTTTATTACAGTTATGATCCATTACGAAGCAGCGGTAATACATTTCTTAATAGGAATTGTTTAATTTGCCCTAAGAAGGGTTGATTAGGTTGAGGATTAATGCTAGAATAGTATTGGCTACCGATACAGTTTCTTGAGATGAATTATTTGTTGTGTTCCATGGTTGACTACAATTAGCTGATCATATACATTTTGTAAGACGAGGAAAGTTAGCAGTGTTATTTTCAGGGGGTGTTTGATTCTTACTGCCCCGAATGAATATTTCAAGTATGTGATTCAGTTTTCATATACTTAGATTTTTGGTAATATGTGCAGTCTCTAAAACTGGCTGGATGGTTCTCTCAACAGTCGATACAAGTTGGGGCGGTATTTTTGTCTTTGTCACATGCTGTTTATAAATGATTACCCAGGCACTTCAAGCATCTAGGTAGAAAGTGGCAGCAATATTTGGTATGGCCATAGCATTGACACTGTGGCGTATTTTCAGATGTTCTTGTGGGTTGACTAATGAGTGACAGATTTCACTGAGTTTGATGATGCACAAATTTATTTCTATTAAGAAGTCTCATAATGCTAAGTAAGGGAAGATCGTATGTAGAGAGTTTTTCTTTCAGGTTTTGGCCCGTTAGGGAAAGAGCAACATTCTTAATAGCAACTGATTGCGATCTTTTATTAGGTTTTTGGTAAGCATGGAAGGCTATTTTGTTCGTTAGATAGTATTTGGTTAGAGCTCTAAAGTCGTTCTTACAGGTGAGGATGACTTTCAGCGATGTTTCGCTCAGAGTGATGATAAATGTTTCTGTAGCAAAAGCATTGATTACCTGCTTGTGAATATCTGGCCCATACAAGAATGTTGGAGGAATTTGAACTTATATGTATGTTTTAGTAGGTTCCGGGGTTGATTTATTAACTTCTGTTTGATTGTTTGAACCAGAAGGGTCGAGATAATCTGGTAGATAATATTTGTTTTTCTCGATTATTGCATTATTATTCCATAAGTACTTTTTTGTAGGTCGCTAGTAGGTGGTGAGAGCTGATCACCGTTTATGTTGGTTGATATTGCACCACCCCAAGGAGGGGGAGGGAACTAAGAGGTAGATCGAGATCTATTGTTGGGTATTGATGAATAAATTTAAATAGTAAATATAAAATAACCGTTGGCTAACAATACGCTCGGAGCCTGATATCACTGCGGTCACTTATCGCACACATCCATTCAGCAAAAACACTCGCAGCGAGCTCTTTCTTATTTTTGATTTTTGCGATGGAAATTTTCTTCGTTTACGATTGTGTTGCTTATTTGTAACTTTCATGTACTAATTGTTTATAGTAAAATTTTACGGGGTCCAAACATTTCTTTATATGAGTAGTCCATGTACTGTAACATTTTCCTAGAACTCTTTAAAGATGTGACAATATACAGGGACCGTCTAAAAGGACTAATTATTTTATTTTCTAATTAATAGTTTATTATATAAGTTACAAATTTACACAAAATTGTTTATTGAAAAGTAAGATTTATTTATTAATATCATATGCCGCAGGTGGCCTCAGTGATTTTATACACGCTCTTCTAAACAATAGAGAAACTCTAATAAGTAATTCCTGCGGAATAGCTCGAATTGCTGCTTCAATACCTGTCTTAAGTTTGTCGATTGTCCTTGTATTTGCAATATATACTTTACTTCTAAGGCAGTCTCAAAGAAAAAAATGTGAAGAGCCATATCAGCGGATCAGGTTGATCACTGCAAGTTGCCATTTCTAGAATTTGATGTGTAAACGATAAAGGCTACTCTTTAAAATAATAAATAAAAGAAACATAACGATGGCTGTAACATTTATTTTTCTATTTGGAAAATAAAATAATTAGTCCGTTTTGACAGTCCTTGTATTTTCAATTTCATATTTTACGAAATTTAGAGATATATTTTTTTAATTATTTAGTAAATATAGTAAAACGTATGCTTTTTATACTTAGTTCTTGTTAAGTTTCGAAAGAAAGCAACATAAACACTTTTAAGAAAGCGAAAAGTCCTATATACTTGAGTTGACAAACATTTTTATTTTTATTTATTAATCGCTTCAAAACATAAAAAACGGGGATGAAACGCTTTATTTAATTTCTTGATTGATGTATAATTTTGAGGTTCTAAAATTTAAATTGCAAAATGTACGTTTGCACTAAAGCGGACGAATTCTACATAATCCAACATTTTTGTGCAAACAGGGTATCTTATAGTCAGTCAAAATGAAACTTCTACACCTTCTCAAATATAATTTTAATGAAAAAATGCATATCCCTGTTTTTACACAGAAAATAATTATATAGTTTACCCAGATAAACGGTATTTATTTTTATTATTAGCCCGCAACATCCCATTGTTGGGCAAGGGCCTCCCCCATAAGGGGGGTTGTTGATCTACTCTCCCATAGTGATCAATCCTCGTGGGAGAGAGGCGCCGCGTTAACGCAACCTGCGGCTCACCCATCCAAGTACTGAGCGGAGACCACGCTGCCTTAACTCTCCTGATCGTACGTGAACGAGCGACGAATGTGCGCAACCAGGGATAATAATAAATCAGAAATAGGTACAAATATTTAAAACCGTAATAGATTGGCTCAAGTAGAATTCAATGCTGCTATTCATTTTTCAAAAATCATAAAGATTATTTTTTTGAATTAAAAAATAAAATAAAATTTTGTTTGAGAACTGCTGATGATGCATAGAAAACGCATTTAAGTTGTAGAAGGTTATTAGCTAATTGTAAAGTAAATCCAAAGTGGAAAACACGTAAAAGCTTGTCTGGCTTGTAATAAACTACAAAATTGGGAGGGGTCAAGGTTTAATTGAAGCAGTTGGACATTTTTGTAATTAGAAGGCATTTAAGAATTTCATTTACCGCTAAATTAAATTTTTGCGTTTTCACTTTATCATGGGGTATAAAAATTATAAACAAGTGCTGCTTCACGCAAAAAAACTCCAAACGCATAAAGCATTTAAAAAAGTACCAATTTATTTCAGAATACCCATCATTTATTTAAATCAATTTTAACATTACTGAAAAAAAAAACATAAAATGCAGTTTATCTCAAAAGTGAAAAGTGAATCACAATAAATGTTCAAAATGACGACCATTACTGAGAACACACACTTCTGCAAGTCGAAACATTGTGAAAATGATAGGATCTTGCCGAATCCTATCGGCAGCGTCTTCAATGTTTACCCTTAATTTCCCAACCGTGTTCACTGGCGTAGCCAAAAAGAAATCACAACTATTTAAACCTGGCGAACGAGCTGGCCATGGAACTAGCCCGTTTCGTCCAATCCACCTTTGAGGATGGCTATTATTTAACCATTCCCATACGTCCCTAGCATATTGAGGTGGAGCACCATCAAACAAAATCCACATGTTACGTCGTGTCCCTAACGATACATTTTCAAGCAAATCTGGTAGGACTTCGTTGAGAAAGTGCTCGATTTAAACGAGCAGGTAAAATGTATGGCCCAATAAGGTGATCACCTACAATATCTGTCCATACATTTAGCGAAAACCGTTGTTAGAAACGGGGTTCCACTATTTCGTGTGGATTCTCATCTGACCAAATGTGGGTATTATGGACATTAAACACCCCTTCTTGCGTGAATCCTGCCCCATCAGTAGATAACAAATTGAACAGGAAATTTGGTTAATTGTTGCACTTTTGAAGAAGCCATTCACAAATATTGTGCCTACATACATAATCCGCTGGTTGCAAATTTTGAAAGCGTTGAACGTGGTAAGGGTGTAGTCCCTGATCCCGCAAAATTCGCCAAACAGTAGAATGGGAAACGACAATTTGTAAACAAGTCTTCTAGTGCTAACACTAGGGTTTTCCTCCACTAATTCCAAGACATGCTGTTCTACATTAACAACCCTTTCTTCTCTTGGACGACCACGATAATGGTTTTGTGCTTGATACATGCCATAATCCCGTAAATGTTGGACTGTTCTAGTAATGTACGGCTGTTTGGAATGCAGCACTGAGGATATCGCTCTAAGTACATTTGCATTGCCCTTAGAGCATTTCCTTGAGAACAACATCAGTAAGTTCAATGTTCATAAGATTTCCCACTTTGGTAGAAACACTGCTTGCCAGCTTCAACAACAGACTAAATAGAAATTACTGACCTACCTAATAGTATTGGTTTGTGGCAGGCAATAAGAATTTTTTTTGAACTTCTATCTTATTCTCCTTTGCATAACATGGCTTTGAACTCAAATTTTTGTTATTATCCTGCGGTATTCAAACAATTTTGGGTCAAATTTTCAATTATTATTTTATCATATCTTAAGGGTCCCATTGCCAAGGAAATGTTTTTTCTAGTTTGTATATATTGTAATCTACCATCTTTTAACCTGTAAGGCATTGATATTATTAGTTTTTGGCAGTATTCTATAGTTATTTTAGACCACTCTTCCCGAAGGGTTCGCTTTAATTGTTCTTTATTCGAAATTTCGTGATTCGCTATTACAACTTTTAAATGACTTCATAAATTTTCTACAACACTGAAGTCCGGACTTTGCGATGGAGTTTCAATTCGGACAATTATAAAGTAACCAAGTTTTGACTTTGTGGGCTTTATGTTTGGAATCATTGTTTTGATATAATTTAAACGTTCGTTTTATTTCTAATTTTTGAACAGTTTCTTTAAATTTTGATTTAGAATATTTACGTACATGTGTTGTTCCATAATGCCCTCTATTAAATCTTAATTACTTGTACCCTGGGCCGACGTGCATCCCCAAACCATTACTGATCCTCCGCCGTGCTTTACTGTCGCCCTCAAATTCTCGGAACCGGACGTATTTGCGCGGCCGGTTAGGTACGGCCGATTTGGCGCATAGACGGTTTGGCACAGGGACGGTTGGCGCAGGGACCGTTTGGCCTAGGGACGGTTTAGCGTAGAGACGGTTGGGCGCAGAGACTATTGGGCGCAGGGACCTTTGAGCACAAACATGTATTAAAGTGGTTGATTTCGTAAAAGGTTTAGTGTTATTAATAAAATTGCTGTACTTCCAATTTTATTAATTAAGCAAATTGATAAAACAACGTCAGTGCAGATTACGTCCTTCCAAAAAGAAAAATCTTTTCCGCGGTATTACCCAGCAAATTGTAGACGTTTAATTGTATTCGCCTTAGTAATCCAAGGTTTCTCTCGGGTTTCTCTGCTATTGAAGTTGTACTTCTTTAGACTATTTCTTATAGTTTAGGGGCTTACGGTTTTGTGCGAGTATTTTTCCACATCTTTTGTTAATTTTGGTGCTGCTTGGATCTTCTTGTACCTTTCTAGAATCCATGGTTCATCGTAACCATTAAAAATGTTTTTGGGACTTTCCGTCGCTTTATTAATACTATATGCTGGTATCTATAGCGGTCGACAATTCTTTGCACTACTGTATGGCTTCTATTAACCAATTTACCAATTTGCCGATACGATTTTCCATTTTGAAAATGATGGATAATCAACTTTCGTTCTGCAATGCTTACCTGTCCACCTTGGAGACCCATGCCTAGTTTAATATTTTTAATTGATAACTGTCGTAATAAAATTTTTAAGCACCACTAATAAAACTTTAGCACAAGTAGAATAGGAACAAATTTATGAATTAAACTGAAATAAATCTAGACTTAATTTATTTCCAAATGTTTTTATATATATACGTAAATGCTTGAATATTATTATTTATTAACTGTACGAGTTTCATTTTGACCGTATATATTTCATGGCAAACATTTAATTTAACTAGAAATTAAAATTTTAATCTAAATAGTTTTAATTGACTGTATATCTCAACACGAAGCTATAATTGTAATTATTATGTAAATATTTGTATTAAAAACATTTTTCGGTGAATTTATTAAATTTGCTTTGCATTTTACGTACACAGTTATATTTTGAATTCAGATGATTATGTGAAATTAAGCATTGACAAGGCTGATTCGCAAACTCTGTTGTATATTTTATATTGCAGACGAATCATTTTTCACTAAATGCGAAAACCTAAGTAAATACTGTTTCATATGGAAATATTCTTCTATTTATCTAGCTATACCCTGTTATCCAACAACAATTTTTTATGCATTGGTTTCGTTTGTATTATGATAAACCTTCCCGCAGAAGATTTTCAAATGTATAATATAATGATAATAACTTATTTTTGAAAATATCAATATCTATTAATATTGCCGAAAAACAGTTTCTTAACCGATCGTATATTTATGATTTCAGGGGAAATAAATGTAACGGAAGACTGCCTCTCCCTCTTGGATACCAATCAGAATGCGTTCAGATGTACACAACCGTTCGTCTACTTTCTTCAGAATTCGGTGAAGGAACCGCTACATTTGATAATTTTCGTACACCAAGCAAATGTGTTTGTGTGATAAGATGGTTAGGAACTAAGTAGGATTGGTTACAATTCCGATCAAAGACAACAAAGAAGAAGAAAAATACTATACAAATAATTGTTCTTATATTTTAATATAATTGGCTCATTTTCAGTAATTAAAATTTTTGATTTAGGTGGTTGATGTACTTTTGAAATTATTTTTACCTACATTGTTACCGTATATGTCTTACCCCTATCAATGAATACATAACATACGTAATGCTGTAGAGGTAGAGGTTTCGTTTGATGCTGCTTTACTATTCATTTTGAATGAAGTTGAGCCACATCGTCCTGTCTCTGGCCACTTCCTTAATATTTTGCCATACTTTTCGGTTTTCTTCAAGGTTATCATCAAGCCACCTGGGCATTCAAAATCAAGGGCAGCATTTTTCGTAGACAAAACATAATATCCCTTTCCATGTCTTACTCAAAATAAAAGTAAAAGTATTTCTATTAGAGAAATAGTAGATTAGCTAAGTTGTGACAACTTCGTCGCTGGTCGGCATGCTACACTCAGTTGATAAGCTGTAGAATGATGATCAACCACACCAACGCTTAAACACGACGCACCTGCACTGCAATTGAAATACGTTTATTCAGAAAACTTAAGATAATACATTTCAATTATATTGATAATTTAATTATGTTCTGTATGGGTGGACCATTGTAGGATTTGGTCCTCTTTATCCCTGCGCTTCCTTCCTTCTTTCTTGTAGGTTCTCGCTTCTGCTTGTGGGCGTGTGATTGGGGGTCTTGCTTCTTTGGATTTTGCGTTGGGCTGGTATCTGTAAATCAATGAAAGGTGATGTAGTATTGGCTGTAGAGTATTAACAATGCTCATCGCATTGTGAGGGGGGTGTTTTCAACAAGGCCGAGGAAGTCGTCTGGGAGATCTGGATATAGACTTGATAAGAGGACTGTGGGGGTGCTTCAGTTGCCTGGGGGGCTTTCTGGGTATTTGGTTGCGGCGTCTGGGAGAAATTTGGACAGTCGCTTGGGCTATGGGAATATTGCCATTGAGGATACTGTTGATGTCGGATTTTTGAAGTTTTTGGTGGCTGCAGCAGATGGGGTGATGCCTGGGTTTTCGTGAATCAGTATCCTGGGGTATTGGAAGTCTAACCGGAAGTCGTTTGCTTTGGCGGACTTGTTCTAGGCCACGAGATGGGAGGGAGGCGTAGATGGGGACACGGTATTCGATTACTGGGTGGATGAAGGTGTTGTAAGTATAGTGGAGGGTGCGAGAATTGCAACCTTGAAAGTGCCCTTGAATACGATAGTGCAAGTGGAAGCGGTTGCGAACTTTTTGAGAGTTTCTTGGAGGTCTGGTACTAGAGATCAAGTGTGAGAAAATGTGATTCCAAGATATTTTGCTTGGTTTGAGAGGGGGATTGGTTGGTTATTAATTGAAATGTTAACAAAATGGGGGTAGAATCGTTAATTTCTGGATATCTTGGGGTGCCTGAGTAGAATAGAATTGAATTTGTCCGCGTTGCCTTTTATGTACCACTTGCATGTCCAAGTGTGGATTCTATTGAGGGCTGTTTGGAATTCTCAGGAGGCTAATTCAGAAGTTCGTTGAGAGGACCAAATGGCGGGGTCGTCGTCGGCGAAGAGCCTGGTTTTGGTTACGGCTGGATCTGAGACTAGAAAGTCGTGGGAGTAAATAATGTAGAGAAAGGGGGACAAAATTGCTACTAGGGGGACGCCGGAATAGAGGTGAACAGAGAAAGAAAATGAATTTTCTACTTTAATTTTGCAGAAACGGTTGTTGAGAAATGAATCCACTAACTTAATAAAGGCGGAATTGAAATTTAGGGAAATAAGTTTGTGGTAAGACTGTCGTGCCAAACCTTATCGAATGCACGCTCTATGTCTAGAAAGACGGCGATCGTGCACCGATTCAGCTTAGCATTTTTGGTCGAGCCGGTGTGAAATTCTAAGATGGGGTTTGTTGTGGATCGGTGGGGTTGGAAACCTAATTTATTGCGAGGGAGGAGATTGTGTTAGATTCTATGGTTTCTCTGCGGCGGGAGGCCATAATTCGTTCTAGGATTTTCTCCATAATGTTGAAAAGAGAAATGGGTCTATAAGAAGTGAGATTTTTAGGGTCTCTGCCGGGTTTATGAATCATGATTGCGGAGGTTCCATGGGGTGCATCGTAAACCGAATCCATTATTTTATGATATTTTATAATCTCGGATTTAAAAAACAATATATATTTTCGAGTTGTATTTATATTAACTATGTACCGTGTGCTGACTTTGAATATGCTCCAGGGGAAAATACATGCGCTTGAAGAATTCTTCAATTCCCCAATTCGCTGTTCCACTATAAAGCACCAAAAATAATCAACAAAATTATGATTTTTTTGGAATTCAAGACGGGCTATAATGAAAACGTTTTGACTTGTCTCCCTCATATCCCACGCCAAAAATAATTTTTTTTTTGATATTTGACTCGTCTCCTAGGGTTTCAAAAAATCGTTTTTTTTTATTTATTAGAAAATTAACTCGGACTAGTTTTAAAATCAATATTTATTGGTTTATAAAAGCGTGTAAGAAAAATTACTAAAATATTCCAATTTTTAGCCTGGTCCCGCTGCTAATTACAAAATAGTAAAAGTATGCTTCGATAGTTTTTATGCTGCTTTTTACTTAATTCAATATTCACAATAAAGAAACAGAAATATAAAAATATATTTTAGTTGAACGTTAACCAACATAGAACTCAAACGTAGACATGACCCCACCACGAGTTCCATCCACCCTGCTTCTTCCAATATTGTAACTTACTGATTGCATACAACATAGTACTGTTCTTTATTTTTTAATTTGGGAGGTCCTTTCTCGCACCAAGTTTGGCTTGTTTGTAGCCATCCTAGAATTATTTACCGCAGACTTCTGACGATGTATCTTGACGCACCTTTCAACTGCCGGAGTGTGCAGAGAAAATTAAAATGCTTAAATTTGGGTAAGTGATATCTTGTCACAACATCTAACAGCCATTCTTCAGACATATTAATTGTTAGCGGAGGTCCAGTTACAACACAGCACAACCAATCAATAAGGCCAATATACACACAACACCTAACTTGTATCGCACCAATATTTAATTTATATTGGTTTCTTGGCTGAAAATTTCATCATCCGCATACTTTTATCCAATGTTCTATCAATATTGGTTCGATAACTTATCTGTATAAATATTGAATAAAGTTTGATTAAATGTTTGCTAGCCAATATATGTGCACGATGCTAAAATATATTTAGATTGTGTATAGTATTCAATTCAGAAATATATACTTTTTAGACACCACATGAGGACAGAATGCAAGGATTTATAGATTGAAATGTGTAACAGAAACTGGATGTCTCCTCTTTTGATAACTGTTGACTGTGATATTTGGGTAGGCGCGGTATATGTTCACCACCACCGAAGTTTAAGGCACAACCTTCTGCCGACAAGGTGATGTAAAAATTTTTTTTTCGGCAATAAAGGATCCTTGTTGATATAGTTCAAGGAACCTGGAGTAAATGTCAATGCAAATCTGTACAATACAACTTTGAACAAGCTTCATCAAGCAATAAGACGGAAACGTCCGCGTGGGATCATTTTGCTGCACGACAATGCTTGGCCTCATGTGGCTAATGTGGCAAAACAAAATCTTCAACGAAAGAAATGGAGGGTTTTAGAGCATCCACCATATACAGGGTGTCCTTTAAATACCTTAAAAGCTTCAGGTAGCACTCTTCTGTAAGAAATACAGTCCTCAAAAACACTAACACGAACTTCCTATAGTGCTTAGTTTCCTCACACGAGACACTTAAAGAATATTATACTTGGCAAC